>OX155900.1:61620931-61754089 GCA_944588485.1 Phosphuga atrata
CGTCTAGTATTGTCCGTCTAGTCTTGTCTGTCTAGTCTTGTCTGTCTAGTCTTGTCTGTCCAGTCTTGTCTGTCTAGTCTTGTCTGTCTAGTCCTGTCTGTCTAGTCTTGTCTGTCTAGTCTTGTCTGTCTAGTCTTGTCTGTCTAGTCTTGTCTGTCTAGTCTTGTCTGTCTAGTCTGTCTGTCTAGTCTTGTCTGTCTAGTCTTATCTGTCTAGTCTTGTCTGTCTAGTCTTGTCTGTCTAGTCTTGTCTGTCTAGTCTTGTCTGTCTAGTCTTGTCTGTCTAGTCTTGTCTGTCTAGTCTTGTCTGTCTAGTCTTGTCTGTCTAGTCTTGTCTGTCTAGTCTTGTCTGTCTAGTCTTGTCTGTCTAGTCTTGTCTGTCTAGTCTTGTCTGTCTAGTCTTGTCTGTCTAGTCTTGTCTGTCTAGTCTTGTCTGTCTAGTCTTGTCTGTCTAGTCTTGTCTGTCTAGTCTTGTCTGTCTAGTCTTGTCTGTCTAGTCTTGTCTGTCTAGTCTTGTCTGTCTAGTCTTGTCTGTCTAGTCTTGTCTGTCTAGTCTTGTCTGTCTAGTCTTGTCTGTCTAGTCTTGTCTGTCTAGTCTTGTCTGTCTAGTCTTGTCTGTCTAGTCTTGTCTGTCTAGTCTTGTCTGTCTAGTCTTGTCTGTCTAGTCTTGTCTGTCTAGTCTTGTCTGTCTAGTCTTGTCTGTCTAGTCTTGTCTGTCTAGTCTTGTCTGTCTAGTCTTGTCTGTCTAGTCTTGTCTGTCTAGTCTTGTCTGTCTAGTCTTGTCTGTCTAGCCTTGTCTGTCTGTCTAGTCTTGTCTGTCTAGTCTTGTCTGTCTAGTCTTGTCTGTCTAGTCTTGTCTGTCTAGTCTTGTCTGTCTAGTCTTGTCTGTCTAGTCTTGTCTGTCTAGTCTTGTCTGTCTAGTCTTGTCTGTCTAGTCTTGTCTGTCTAGTCTTGTCTGTCTAGTCTTGTCTGTCTAGTCTTGTCTGTCTAGTCTTGTCTGTCTAGTCTTGTCTGTCTAGTCTTGTCTGTCTAGTCTTGTCTGTCTAGTCTTGTCTGTCTAGTCTTGTCTGTCTAGTCTTGTCTGTCTAGTCTTGTCTGTCTAGTCTTGTCTGTCTAGTCTTGTCTGTCTAGTCTTGTCTGTCTAGTCTTGTCTGTCTAGTCTTGTCTGTCTAGTCTTGTCTGTCTAGTCTTGTCTGTCTAGTCTTGTCTGTCTAGTCTTGTCTGTCTAGTCTTGTCTGTCTAGTCTTGTCTGTCTAGTCTTGTCTGTCTAGTCTTGTCTGTCTAGTCTTGTCTGTCTAGTCTTGTCTGTCTAGTCTTGTCTGTCTAGTCTTGTCTGTCTAGTCTTGTCTGTCTAGTCTTGTCTGTCTAGTCTTGTCTGTCTAGTCTTGTCTGTCTAGTCTTGTCTGTCTAGTCTTGTCTGTCTAGTCTTGTCTGTCTAGTCTTGTCTGTCTAGTCTTGTCTGTCTAGTCTTGTCTGTCTAGTCTTGTCTGTCTAGTCTTGTCTGTCTAGTCTTGTCTGTCTAGTCTTGTCTGTCTAGTCTTGTCTGTCTAGTCTTGTCTGTCTAGTCTTGTCTGTCTAGTCTTGTCTGTCTAGTCTTGTCTGTCTAGTCTTGTCTGTCTAGTCTTGTCTGTCTAGTCTGTCTAGTCTTGTCTGTCTAGTCTTGTCTGTCTAGTCTTCGTCTTGTCTGTCTAGTCTTGTCTGTCTAGTCTTGTCTGTCTAGTCTTGTCTGTCTAGTCTTGTCTGTCTAGTCTTGTCTGTCTAGTCTTGTCTGTCTAGTCTTGTCTGTCTAGTCTTGTCTGCTAGTCTTGTCTGTCTAGTCTTGTCTGTCTAGTCTTGTCTGCCTAGTCTTGTCTGTCTAGTCTTGTCTGTCTAGTTTTGTCTGTCTAGTCTTGCCTGTCTAGTCTTGTCTGTCTAGTCTTGTCTGTCTAGTCTTGTCTGTCTAGTCTTGTCTGTCTAGTCTTGTCTGTCTAGTCTTGTCTGTCTAGTCTTGTCTGTCTAGTCTTGTCTGTCTAGTCTTGTCTGTCAAGTCTTGTCTGTCTAGTCTTGCCTGTCTAGTCTTGTCTGTCTAGTCTTGTCTGTCTAGTCTTGTCTGTCTAGTCTTGTCTGTCTAGTCTTGTCTGTCTAGTCTTGTCTGTCTAGTCTTGTCTGTCTAGTCTTGTCTGTCTAGTCTTGTCTGTCTAGTCTTGTCTGTCTAGTCTTGTCTGTCTAGTCTTGTCTGTCTAGTCTTGTCTGTCTAGTCTTGTCTGTCTAGTCTTGTCTGTCTAGTCTTGTCTGTCTAGTCTTGTCTGTCTAGTCTTGTCTGTCTAGTCTTGTCTGTCTAGTCTTGTCTGTCTAGTCTTGTCTGTCTAGTCTTGTCTGTCTAGTCTTGTCTGTCTAGTCTTGTCTGTCTAGTCTTGTCTGTCTAGTCTTGTCTGTCTAGTCTTGTCTGTCTAGTCTTGTCTGTCTAGTCTTGTCTGTCTAGTCTTGTCTGTTTAGTCTTGTCTGTCTAGTCTTGTCTGTCTAGTCTTGTCTGTCTAGTCTTGTCTGTCTAGTCTTGTCTGTCTAGTCTTGTCTGTCTAGTCTTGTCTGTCTAGTCTTGTCTATCTAGTCTTGTCTGTCTAGTCTTGTCTGTCTACTCTTGTCTGTTTAGTCTTGTCTGTCTAGTCTTGTCTGTCTAGTCTTGTCTGTCTAGTCTTGTCTGTCTAGTCTTGTCTGTCTAGTCTTGTCTGTCTAGTCTTGTCTGTCTAGTCTTGTCTGTCTAGTCTTGTCTGTCTAGTCTTGTCTGTCTAGTCTTGTCTGTCTAGTCTTGTCTGTCTAGTCTTGTCTGTCTAGTCTTGTCTGTCTAGTCTTGTCTGTCTAGTCTTGTCTGTCTAGTCTTGTCTGTCTAGTCTTGTCTGTCTAGTCTTGTCTGTCTAGTCTTGTCTGTCTAGTCTTGTCTGTCTAGTCTTGTCTGTCTAGTCTTGTCTGTCTAGTCTTGTCTGTCTAGTCTTGTCTGTCTAGTCTTGTCTGTCTAGTCTTGTCTGTCTAGTCTTGTCTGTCTAGTCTTGTCTGTCTAGTCTTGTCTGTCTAGTCTTGTCTGTCTAGTCTTGTCTGTCTAGTCTTGTCTGTCTAGTCTTGTCTGTCTAGTCTTGTCTGTCTAGTCTGTCTGTCTAGTCTTGTCTGTCTAGTCTTGTCTGTCTAGTCTTGTCTGTCTAGTCTTGTCTGTCTAGTCTTGTCTGTCTAGTCTTGTCTGTCTAGTCTTGTCTGTCTAGTCTTGTCTGTCTAGTCTTGTCTGTCTAGTCTTGTCTGTCTAGTCTTGTCTGTCTAGTCTTGTCTGTCTAGTCTTGTCTGTCTAGTCTTGTCTGTCTAGTCTTGTCTGTCTAGTCTTGTCTGTCTAGTCTTGTCTGTCTAGTCTTGTCTGTCTAGTCTTGTCTGTCTAGTCTTGTCTGTCTAGTCTTGTCTGTCTAGTCTTGTCTGTCTAGTCTTGTCTGTCTAGTCTTGTCTGTCTAGTCTTGTCTGTCTAGTCTTGTCTGTCTAGTCTTGTCTGTCTAGTCTTGTCTGTCTAGTCTTGTCTGTCTAGTCTTGTCTGTCTAGTCTTGTCTGTCTAGTCTTGTCTGTCTAGTCTTGTCTGTCTAGTCTTGTCTGTCTAGTCTTGTCTGTCTAGTCTTGTCTGTCTAGTCTTGTCTGTCTAGTCTTGTCTGTCTAGTCTTGTCTGTCTAGTCTTGTCTGTCTAGTCTTGTCTGTCTAGTCTTGTCTGTCTAGTCTTGTCTGTCTAGTCTTGTCTGTCTAGTCTTGTCTGTCTAGTCTTGTCTGTCTAGTCTTGTCTGTCTAGTCTTGTCTGTCTAGTCTTGTCTGTCTAGTCTTGTCTGTCTAGTCTTGTCTGTCTAGTCTTGTCTGTCTAGTCTTGTCTGTCTAGTCTTGTCTGTCTAGTCTTGTCTGTCTAGTCTTGTCTGTCTAGTCTTGTCTGTCTAGTCTTGTCTGTCTAGTCTTGTCTGTCTAGTCTTGTCTGTCTAGTCTTGTCTGTCTAGTCTTGTCTGTCTAGTCTTGTCTGTCTAGTCTTGTCTGTCTAGTCTTGTCTGTCTAGTCTTGTCTGTCTAGTCTTGTCTGTCTAGTCTTGTCTGTCTAGTCTTGTCTGTCTAGTCTTGTCTGTCTAGTCTTGTCTGTCTAGTCTTGTCTGTCTAGTCTTGTCTGTCTAGTCTTGTCTGTCTAGTCTTGTCTGTCTAGTCTTGTCTGTCTAGTCTTGTCTGTCTAGTCTTGTCTGTCTAGTCTTGTCTGTCTAGTCTTGTCTGTCTAGTCTTGTCTGTCTAGTCTTGTCTGTCTAGTCTTGTCTGTCTAGTCTTGTCTGTCTAGTCTTGTCTGTCTAGTCTTGTCTAGTCTTGTCTGTCTAGTCTTGTCTGTCTAGTCTTGTCTGTCTAGTCTTGTCTAGTCTTGTCTGTCTAGTCTTGTCTGTCTAGTCTTGTCTGTCTAGTCTTGTCTGTCTAGTCTTGTCTGTCTAGTCTTGTCTGTCTAGTCTTGTCTGTCTAGTCTTGTCTGTCTAGTCTTGTCTGTCTAGTCTTGTCTGTCTAGTCTTGTCTGTCTAGTCTTGTCTGTCTAGTCTTGTCTGTCTAGTCTTGTCTGTCTAGTCCTTGTCTGTCTAGTCTTGTCTGTCTAGTCTTGTCTGTCTAGTCTTGTCTGTCTAGTCTTGTCTGTCTAGTCTTGTCTGTCTAGTCTTGTCTGTCTAGTCTTGTCTGTCTAGTCTTGTCTGTCTAGTCTTGTCTGTCTAGTCTTGTCTGTCTAGTCTTGTCTGTCTAGTCTTGTCTGTCTAGTCTTGTCTGTCTAGTCTTGTCTGTCTAGTCTTGTCTGTCTAGTCTTGTCTGTCTAGTCTTGTCTGTCTAGTCTTGTCTGTCTAGTCTTGTCTGTCTAGTCTTGTCTGTCTAGTCTTGTCTGTCTAGTCTTGTCTGTCTAGTCTTGTCTGTCTAGTCTTGTCTGTCTAGTCTTGTCTGTCTAGTCTTGTCTGTCTAGTCTTGTCTGTCTAGTCTTGTCTGTCTAGTCTTGTCTGTCTAGTCTTGTCTGTCTAGTCTTGTCTGTCTAGTCTTGTCTGTCTAGTCTTGTCTTAGCTGGTCTTGTCTGGTCTAGTCTTGTCTGTCTAGTCTTGTCTGTCTAGTCTTGTCTGTCTAGTCTTGTCTGTCTAGTCTTGTCTGTCTAGTCTTGTCTGTCTAGTCTTGTCTGTCTAGTCTTGTCTGTCTAGTATTGTCTGTCTAGTATTGTCTGTCTAGTATTGTCTGTCTATTCTTCTCTGTCTAGTCTGTCTAGCCTTGTATGTCTAGACTTGTCTGTCTAGTCTTGTTTTTCTAGTCTAGTCTGTCTAGTCATGTCTGTCTAGTCTTGTCTGTTTAGCCTTTTCTGTCTGGTCTTGTGTGTCTAGTCTCGTGAGTTTCGTGTTCAAATAATCCTTCGCAACATTGTTGTACAACCAGAAGGAACAAAAATGCAATTTAAAGAAACAAGAAATTGAAGTGTAAGAAACGGACTTTAAGCGTTCGTTTCACATAACATATTACATTTTCGAACGGTAATTGTGAGTAATTTATGTGTGCAAACGTTGCCGTAGAACACAATAAATCCCGTGTAATTACATTTCAGCATATATCACCCAGACTTTCTTCTGGAACAGCACCAGTATTAGCAACAAACTGAGCTAACTTTTCTTTATCTTCACCTAAAATGTTTACTTATCAATTGATAAGGCAGTACAAGGCTAGAACTGGATGTGTCTTCAAAAATCCATATTTGTTAATGCAACATTGACTTGTCAAAACGTCACGAGGAAATACGTGGAAAAGGCGAACAACAATTTGTATTATAATGCGGTGATTTATGGTCACGCCGTTTGTCACATTGTTATGACGCGTGGAAAAATTAGTGAAAGACGATCCTCTTTCATTTACAACCCCGATGAACCAGCAGGTGGTGGCTGCACCTCCGACGCCCGATTAATGCACACACGAACATTTTCTAACTATATCCTGAATTTATACGCACTCAAAATTTATGCCTACATTCTTATATGTCTATTATAGTCTAGTTAAGTCTAGATTTGTTTAGTTTATTCTAGTCTAGTCTAATTTAACCTTGTCTAGTCTAGTCTAGAATAGTCTAGTGTAATCTAATCTAGTCTAGTCTTGTCTTGTATAGTCTTCTGCAGTCTTTGTCTATTCTAGTCTAGATTTGTTTAGTTTAGTCTACTCTAATTTAGTCTTGTCTAGTCTAGAATAGTCTTGTGTAATATAACCTAGTCTAATCTAATACTACCTAGTCTAGTTATGTCTTGTGTAGTTTTCTGGAGTCTTATCTAGCCTAGAGATTGTTGAGCAATTATCATTAATTCGTTCTAAGACTTTATAGACTTTATAGATTTACGACCCAGTGGAATTAAATTAATGAGATAAACAGGGTAATTGTAGATTAGCCGCACTAGTCTATTGCGCGAGTGAATAACGCGCGCCGTAACTAATCCGCGCCGATAAAATTAATTGATATCGCCTTTTATGACAGTTCGAGAATTAAGTTCCATCGACTAATTGTTATTGGACAAGTCCGATCAATTCGAGATAATAAACTTGCATTAGTTTATTGGGCCAATTCATTATTGTAAGTTGGATATCTTTATTGTTGCTATTCATAGAGTTTATTGACTTTAGACTGACAAGATTAGACAAGAGAAGACTGGTCCAGGCACAGACAATAAAATACTAGACGGACGAAACTGGATATAAACAGAGGAGATTAATTGGTTGGATGTTTGATTTAATCATCTAGTTTTAAACTAAACAGTTTGTCCAAACCGTGCGAACTGTAATATGTAGCTTTATTAGCTGACTTAATTTAAGGGTTATATTGATTCTGATTCTTAAATTGACTTATTTACCAAGTGCTAAATTAGTCCAGCAATCAACCTACATTACACTGAATTGAATTAATGGAGACTTATTGCTTTCAACTTAAACCTAAATTGGTCTATTAAACTCGCAACATATGAGTTTACCACCTTATTATATGGGCATTATCCACATTCTGTTATCTTCTTTGTTTTCAGTCTTCTTCTTACTGTCTCTGTCTAATATTATAAATCATGCTTAGTTCCTTCTTAGTTTTAAGACATATCTAGTTTAAACTGCCATCTCTGACATATCTAGTTTATTCCTTTTTCCCTAAACCAACATAGCTAGTTTTTTTTTCATTTAATCTCCTTCTTGGGAGGTTCCTTCCATATAATCTAGTGCATATGGTTCCTTCCATATAATCTAGTCTGGGCATGAGCAACCTTTTTTGGGCTACGGATAACAAGAGCTATATTACCATTTTTCTTTCGAATAAGAGGGCGACAGAGCAGAGGACAGGTATATTGGTCCCGTTTATTCAAATTTGGGACAGAGGAGTAATTTTCATACCGGAAGTAAGCCGGCACGGGCGCTATATACGGCCCTCGGGCCGCAGGTTGCTTATACCTGATGTAGTCCAACATATCTAGTTTCTTCCTTCTAATCCAGTTAAACATGCCTAGTTTCTCGCTTCTAATTTTGTCCAACATACCTAGATTCTTCCATCTAATCTAGTCCTATATGACTATAGTCTCTACTTCTAATCAAGTCTTACATGCCTTTCCCCTTCACTTAATCTCGTTAAACCCATTTTTCTTAATCCGGATATATTTTTAATATTTCGGGTGCTGAATGTGACGAGTTTTTGTGTGTGCAGTTTTGTTGGCGAGTTCAATATAAAAGGTTTAACAATTTCGCGTGGAGGAAATCCTGGCGGACTTGTTTCGGTTTCAAGTTGATTGCTTTCCGCTCCGTTTCGGCAAACATTCTGCAGGAGACGCAAACAAGGACGAAAAAGTCAGTCCTTATCTTGCCCGTGTCTGCCATGGCGTGGACTATATTTTAAATTAATAACAGAAAATCCGTTTCAAGTGAAGGGTTATAGATCAGACTATCTAGTCTGGACCAGTCGCAGGCAATACTGAGCGGACAACAGTGGACATCGCAAATAAGAGTAGACACTCTGGTCAAGATTAGACAGAGCAGTTTAGAGAGGCAATTCTAAACAGACTAGGCTAGACTGAAAAGGTTAGATAGATAGACCAGGCTAGACAGATAGGACTATATATATATATATATATATATATATATATATATATATATATATATATATATATAGACAGACAAGACTATATATATATATATATATATATATATATATATATATATATATATATATATATATATATATATCTCAAGACTAGACATGCAAGAGAACAGAGACAAGACTAGACAGACAAGACTAGACAGACAAGACTAGACAGACAAGACTAGACAGACAAGACTAGACAGACAAGACTAGACAGACAAGACTAGACAGACAAGACTAGACAGACAAGACTAGACAGACAAGACTAGACAGACAAGACTAGACAGACAAGACTAGACAGACAAGACTAGACAGACAAGACTAGACAGACAAGACTAGACAGACAAGACTAGACAGACAAGACTAGACAGACAAGACTAGACAGACAAGACTAGACAGACAAGACTAGACAGACAAGACTAGACAGACAAGACTAGACAGACAAGACTAGACAGACAAGACTAGACAGACAAGACTAGACAGACAAGACTAGACAGACAAGACTAGACAGACAAGACTAGACAGACAAGACTAGACAGACAAGACTAGACAGACAAGACTAGACAGACAAGACTAGACAGACAAGACTAGACAGACAAGACTAGACAGACAAGACTAGACAGACAAGACTAGACAGACAAGACTAGACAGACAAGACTAGACAGACAAGACTAGACAGACAAGACTAGACAGACAAGACTAGACAGACAAGACTAGACAGACAAGACTAGACAGACAAGACTAGACAGACAAGACTAGACAGACAAGACTAGACAGACAAGACTAGACAGACAAGACTAGACAGACAAGACTAGACAGACAAGACTAGAAAGACAAGACTAGAAAGACAAGAGTAGACAGACAAGACTAGACAAACAAGACTAGACAGACAAGACTAGACAGACAAGACTAGACAGACAAGACTAGACAGACAAGACTAGACAGACAAGACTAGACAGACAAGACTAGACAGACAAGACTAGACAGACAAGACTAGACAGACAAGACTAGACAGACAAGACTAGACAGACAAGACTAGACAGACAAGACTAGACAGACAAGACTAGACAGACAAGACTAGACAGACAAGACTAGACAGACAAGACTAGACAGACAAGACTAGACAGACAAGACTAGACAGACAAGACTAGACAGACAAGACTAGACAGACAATACTAGACAGACAAGACTAGACAGACAAGACAAGACTAGACAGACAAGATTAGACAGACAAGACTGGACAGACAAGACTAGACAGACAAGACTAGACAGACAAGACTAGACAGACAAGACTAGACAGACAAGACTAGACAGACAAGACTAGACAGACAAGACTAGACAGACAAGACTAGACAGACCAGACTAGACAGACCAGACTAGACAGACAAGACTAGACAGACAAGACTAGACAGACAAGACTAGACAGACAAGACTAGACAGACAAGACTAGACAGACAAGACTAGACAGACAAGACTAGACAGACAAGACTAGACAGACAAGACTAGACAGACAAGACTAGACAGACAAGACTAGACAGACAAGACTAGACAGACAAGACTAGACAGACAAGACTAGACAGACAAGACTAGACAGACAAGACTAGACAGACAAGACTAGACAGACAAGACTAGACAGACAAGACTAGACAGACAAGACTAGACAGACAAGACTAGACAGACAAGACTAGACAGACAAGACTAGACAGACAAGACTAGACAGACAAGACTAGACAGACAAGACTAGACAGACAAGACTAGACAGACAAGACTAGACAGACAAGACTAGACAGACAAGACTAGACAGACAAGACTAGACAGACAAGACTAGACAGACAAGACTAGACAGACAAGACTAGACAGACAAGACTAGACAGACAAGACTAGACAGACAAGACTAGACAGACAAGACTAGACAGACAAGACTAGACAGACAAGACTAGACAGACAAGACTAGACAGACAAGACTAGACAGACAAGACTAGACAGACAAGACTAGACAGACAAGACTAGACAGACAAGACTAGACAGACAAGACTAGACAGACAAGACTAGACAGACAAGACTAGACAGACAAGACTAGACAGACAAGACTAGACAGACAAGACTAGACAGACAAGACTAGACAGACAAGACTAGACAGACAAGACTAGACAGACAAGACTAGACAGACAAGACTAGACAGACAAGACTAGACAGACAAGACTAGACAGACAAGACTAGACAGACAAGACTAGACAGACAAGAATAGACAGACAAGACTAGACAGACAAGACTAGACAGACAAGACTAGACAGACAAGACTAGACAGACAAGACTAGACAGAAAATACTAGACAGACAAGACTAGACAGACAAGACTAGACAGACAAGACTAGACAGACGAGACTTTACAGGCAAGACTGGACAGGCAAGACTAAATAGATAACACCAAACTGAAAGATCAAGTTTTTCGGTTTTCTTTGTTCAAATAGTAATTAGAGGTAGATTAAAGGTAACAATGCAATAAATTATGTAAAACTTCTCAGAATGTAATTTTCGACGCGTATTTACATGGCAGTGGAAACGCCGACACAACCAAATTAATTACTATTATGCAAATGTGTAATAAAATTACAACATTACAAATGTTGTGATTATTACAAGGAAAATATTCTTAATTACTTCTCGAAACAGGAGAGTCCCTAAGTCTACATTACTCAGAAATTACAAATTTAAATGTTACAAAACGACAAATAATTGTTAGTCTCTCTAGTCTTCTCTATCTAATCTTGTCTGTCTAGTCCTGTCTATCTAGTCTTGTCTGTCTAATCTTGTCCGTCTAGTCTTGTCTGTCTAGTCTTGTCTGTCTAGTCTTGTCTGTATAGTCTTGTCTGTCTAGTATTGTCTGTCTAGTCTTGTCTGTCTAGTCTGTCTAGTCTTGTCTGTTTAGTCTTGTCTGTCTAGTTTTGTCTGTCTAGTATTGTCTGTCTAATCTTGTCTATCTAGTCTTGTCTGTCTAGTCTTGTCTGTCTAGTCTTGTCTGTCTAGTCTTGTCTGTCTAGTCTTGTCTGTCTAGTCTTATCTCTCTAGTATTGTCTGTCTAGTCTTGTCAATCTAGTCTTGTCTGTCTAGTCTTGTCTGTCTAGTCTTGTCTGTCTAGTCTTGTCTGTCTAGTCTTATCTGTCTAGTATTGTCTGTCTAGTCTTGTCAATCTAGTCTTGTCTGTCTAGTCTTGTCTGTCTAGTATTGTCTGTCTAGTCTTGTTTATTTATGCTGTCTAGTCTTGTCTGTTTAGTCTTGTCTGTCTAGTCTTGTCTGTCTAGTATTGTCTACCTAGTCTTGTCTATCTAGTCTTGTCTGTCTAGTCTTGTCTGTCTAGTCTTGTCTGTCTAGTCTTGTCTGTCTAGTCTTGTCTGTCTAGTCTTGTCTGTCTAGTCTTGTCTGTCTAGTCTTGTCTGTCTAGTCTTGTCTGTCTAGTCTTGTCTGTCTAGTCTTGTCTGTCTAGTCTTATCTGTCTAGTATTGTCTATCTAGTCTTGTCAATCTAGTCTTGTCTGTCTAGTCTTGTCTGTCTAGTCTTATCTGTCTAGTATTGTCTGTCTAGTCTTGTCAATCTAGTCTTGTCTGTCTAGTCTTGTCTGTCTAGTATTGTCTGTCTAGTCTTGTTTATTTATGCTGTCTAGTCTTGTCTGTTTAGTCTTGTCTGTCTAGTCTTGTCTGTCTAGTATTGTCTACCTAGTCTTGTCTATCTAGTCTTGTCTGTCTAGTCTTGTCTGTCTAGTCTTGTCTGTCTAGTCTTGTCTGTCTAGTCTTGTCTGTCTAGTCTTGTCTGTCTAGTCTTGTCTGTCTAGTCTTGTCTGTCTAGTCTTATCTGTCTAGTATTGTCTATCTAGTCTTGTCAATCTAGTCTTGTGTGTCTAGTCTTGTCTGTCTAGTATTGTCTGTCTAGTCTTGTTTATCTATGCTGTCTAGTCTTGTCTGTTTAGTCTTGTCTGTCTAGTCTTGTCTGTCTAGTATTGTCTGCCTAGTCTTGTCTATCTAGTCTTGTCTGTCTAGTCTTGTCTGTCTAGTCTTGTCTGTCTAGTCTTGTCTGCCTAGTCTTGTCTGTCTAGGCTTGTCTGTCTTGTCTGGTCTGTCTTGTCTTGTCTGTCTAGTCTTGTCAATCTAGTCTTGTCTGTCTAGTATTGTCTGTCTAGTATTGTCTGTCTAGTCTTGTTTATCTATGCTGTCTAGTCTTGTCTGTTTAGTCTTGTCTGTCTAGTCTTGTCTGTCTAGTATTGTCTGCCTAGTCTTGTCTATCTAGTCTTGTCTGTCTAGTCTTGTCTGTCTAGTCTTGTCTGTCTAGTCTTGTCTGCCTAGTCTTGTCTGTCTAGTCTTGTCTATCTAGTCTTGTCTCAGTAGTCTTGTCTCATTAGTCTTCTCTGGTCTAGTCTTATATGTCTGGTCTTGTCGGGTCAGTCTTTTTATTTTAGGTCTTGGCTATGAAAAAGTGTAAATAATGTTGTAATTCCCGAAGTAATAGAAGAATTGTTAAGGTGGAGTGGAGCAGAATGCGAGACGTCTCGACCTGTGTACCGAGTCGCCCCATAAATTACTTGAAAACACAGGAATGATATTGTTCGATGTGCTTTCTCTTTTACTTTATGGCCAGGTTTTACGGTTGTGCGGCGGTTCGCGGCGTTGACCGAAATTATTCATTCCTTGTCGCGTGCATGGGAAACGACCGTTCCCATAACTTCCACCGAAATGATTTACACCTCCGTTTCATTACCATTTTTCTTGTCTTTTTATTAAGCTTCCCAGAAGAAACTACGATTAAACTTTTATCTAAACGATGGTTTCGACAAGTTTTCTTGTTATTTAAACGGTCAAACATTGTTCTTCAAGTAGCACAAATGTACCAGTTAACACTGAAAAAAAGAAACTAAACTTGTCTTTGAAGTACTGGTACGAATGTACCAGTTAACATTACAAAAACACACAATTAGACAAATATATACCAGACAAAGCAGACGAGACTACAAAGCTGACCTGGATCCATACACCATTATGTAATGGTGCTACAGTCCTGTGTAAGACCTGGGACCTCCTCCAACAATTAACACCTAACCACCTGACATACGTCTCTCAGACCCAAATTAGCAGTAATTTTCTCACCTGAGACGTATGGCAGGTGGTTAAGGGTTAAATTAACTTTCAATTACATCTACTAGTATCTATAATATTGATTATATATTGACTAATATTCAAGTATTCTAGATGTCGTATTATAAATCGTGTTTGTGATTTAAGATTTGGGTGATTGAGTTTGAAGGCAAACGAGAAATTAATTGTCGTGTAATTTGGTGAAATATTGAAGGCAGAATTGATTGATAACAGTTAGATTGAGTAAGGATTATCGAAATGTGAAATCGATAAATAAGAGAATGAGAAATCGGCGGCCGAAATTAGAGGTTGTAAATCACTTTTAAACGCAGGCCAGTTTCCAACGGCAAAAACCTCTGCTTGTAATAATTTATTGGCGTTTGATTTTGATTGATTTTCTATTATCGGAGCCCATTGTTTTCGACACGTAAAGCAATTTGGGAAAGAATAACACAGCAGAAAAAAAAACGGTTTCTGTTTGTACGAACACCGTCTCGTCTGTTTGAAGAAACTTGAAACGGTTTGAATCGTGACCGATGGACGTAATATGTTGCTAATGTATGCAGATAAATTAGTCCTAAATTATAGACTGCTCGAAATGTTTTACCTGTGGCTACAGAATTTAATAAATCTAAAATAAATTACAAGAAAAAAAATAAACTCGCGACGAGGTAAAAGTTCGCGTCGTGATTCATGTCGCCATTCAAGCGCTTGGAAACGGTTTCGAATATTTCAAAACCAATTAAATTTTAGACAAAAATATAAAATAAATAAATTAGATGAAACTAGACTAGGCAAGACGAAACAAGTTTAGACAAGATCTAACAAAACTAGATATAATCAAACAAGACTAGACAAGATCAGAAAAGACCAGACAAGGGAAGACGAGATCAAAGCAGAGCTGACAAGTGAAGGGAAGGCCTGGCAAGGCCAGACAAAACCAGACAAGACTAGACAAGAAATTTGAAAAAAAATCTTGTCTAGACTTAGAGCAAACTCTTAATACAAGTTTGCGGAAATGCGAATTTAAACTATTTACTTACTCTCAATTTGCGAAAGAAAAACAATATCATGAAATATCCCATGCACTTAAAATTCGCAACTTACGCAATCTCTGGAAAGAAAGATCAGTTTTCTAAATACATAATTAATGAGTGAACTATACAGACAAAACTAAACGCACTAGATAGTTAAGAATTTAGCTGAATTGAGGAAATTTTCAAAAATGTTAGTAAATGGAAGTCCTAAAACGGTGCTAAATATTGGCGACGTTGTTAATCTGTGATGCGCAAGATTCTCAAAAAAAAATCGTAATTTACAAACAAAAGTTTTAAAACTTTTTTACGCTATTATCTGCGAATTTGCAAAATTTTATTTAAAATCTGTCCATCTGTTCGTATTTAATTGTGAAATGAAGAACTGGCTGCGGCAAAAATTTAACAAAATCGCAAAACTATCAAAATCTCAATCTCAAAATGTAACCAAAATTTGCTACGGTTTTAATTCTGGAAGTATGTGATGATACAAATTTCCAAATTTTTTTGAATTATTAGTGTTAACTATTGCGCCAAATATTTGCGAAGTCTGTCGATCCGCAAGCGCACCAAAATTTCAAAAATTTGTCACCGCCGTAATTTTCCAGCAACAAATTCAAAACTTTGCACACCCATTTCGCATTTAATTATCTACTAATTTGCAAAATTTTATCAATATCTGGCAGTTTGTTCGTATGTAATTGGCGAATGAAAATTGTTCGGAAAATAGGGTGCGTTAAAATGTGACAAAATTCAAAAAAATTTGCTACTTACAACTTTAATTCCAAAGCTATGTTTTTGCGAATTCCCAAAATTTTATGAATTGGTAGTATTAACTATTGTGCCAAATATTGACGAAACCTGTCGGTCCATTCGTCTGTAATTGCAAGAGCGCTCCAAAATTTTCAACGCCGTAATTTTCTAGCGATAATTTTTAAATTTTGAGACATGAAATATGTTGAGAATCTTCAACTTCATATCTTGAAAAGTAGAAGCAAATAAAGAAATTTGTTGGAAATTAGAAAAAAATAAAAGAAAAATTTGTTGAGAGCTTAACGGAGCTATAGAGTGAATTAGCACTTTACACAGAGCGCCAATGTAAACTCGACTCCCCTGCGCTTCTAACCAATACGTGTAATTAAAACAAACCCATTAAGGCAATAAATCAACAAATTACTAAACAATAATAATTATATAGTAGCCAGTAATAAAACGGCCATTTGAGCCAAGTTAGCAAAACAAGCAACATTTTCCAAACAGAACTAATGACTCAGGCGCTTTGTCTTCGGCGGTTGCGTGCGCCGGAGACTACCCGAAACCGGTTTAATCTATTAAACGTTCCGTACGGATCATACTCACTTGGTATCGCGTTATTATCTGGTGCACAAAACGCAAACGCAATAAATTCCGCCCACGCCACTGGCCATATTCCTCTTTATGCTCACAGTCCAACACAACTATTTACCAAGTCTAATAGGCTACACAGAAACATTCAAATCGTACAAAACTAGACAGACAAGACTAGACAAGCAAGATAAGACTAGACGCTTATTGTTTGTTGGGATGGTTTTATTTGAACGGACGAGGTTTTCTAGATAAAGTAATAATTCGTCGATGAAGAATATTTCGGTAACTTTACCACCCAACGACTTGCCTTATCTGCTTTGAAAGCTTATGTAACGCTGGAATTGCTTGCCCCACTAATTTGTCCGCATCAGAACGGATAAATTAATGGCTCTAATGGACAATAAAAATAGTTTGAACAAGTTTATGAGAACTTTTTTATTCCTTTTAACATTTCGGCCGTCTCTTAAGAATAAAATTCGTTGACTCACATAACACAACTACTTTCTAGACTTGTCAGAAAAATCATGTCTTGTCTGTCAAGTCTTGTCTGTCTAGTCTTGTCTGTCTGGTCTTGTCTGTCTAGTCTTGTCTGTCTAGTCTTTTCTGTCTAGCCTTGTCTGTCTAGTCTTGTCTGTCTAGTCTTGTCTGTCTAGTCTTGTCTGTCTAGCCTTGTCTGTCTAGTCTTGTCTGTCTAGTCTTGTCTGTCTAGTCTTGTCTGTCTAGTCTTGTCTGTCTAGTCTTGTCTATCTAGTCTTGTCTGCCTAGTCTTGTCTGTCTAGTCTTGTCTGTCTAGTCTTGTCTGTCTAGTCTTGTCTGTCTAGTCTTGTCTGTCTAGTCTTGTCTGTCTAGTCTTGTCTGTCTAGTCTTGTCTGTCTAGTCTTGTCTGTCTAGTCTTGTCTGTCTAGTCTTGTCTGTCTAGTCTTGTCTGTCTAGTCTTGTCTGTCTAGTCTTGTCTGTCTAGTCTTGTCTGTCTAGTCTTGTCTGTCTAGTCTTGTCTGTCTAGTCTTGTCTGTCTAGTCTTGTCTGTCTAGTCTTGTCTGTCTAGTCTTGTCTGTCTAGTCTTGTCTGTCTAGTCTTGTCTGTCTAGTCTTGTCTGTCTAGTCTTGTCTGTCTAGTCTTGTCTGTCTAGTCTTGTCTGTCTAGTCTTGTCTGTCTAGTCTTGTCTGTCTAGTCTTGTCTGTCTAGTCTTGTCTGTCTAGTCTTGTCTGTCTAGTCTTGTCTGTCTAGTCTTGTCTGTCTAGTCTTGTCTGTCTAGTCTTGTCTGTCTAGTCTTGTCTGTCTAGTCTTGTCTGTCTAGTCTTGTCTGTCTAGTCTTGTCTGTCTAGTCTTGTCTGTCTAGTCTTGTCTGTCTAGTCTTGTCTGTCTAGTCTTGTCTGTCTAGTCTTGTCTGTCTAGTCTTGTCTGTCTAGTCTTGTCTGTCTAGTCTTGTCTGTCTAGTCTTGTCTGTCTAGTCTTGTCTGTCTAGTCTTGTCTGTCTAGTCTTGTCTGTCTAGTCTTGTCTGTCTAGTCTTGTCTGTCTAGTCTTGTCTGTCTAGTCTTGTCTGTCTAGTCTTGTCTGTCTAGTCTTGTCTGTCTAGTCTGTCTGTCTAGTCTTGTCTGTCTAGTCTTGTCTGTCTAGTCTTGTCTGTCTAGTCTTGTCTGTCTAGTCTTGTCTGTCTAGTCTTGTCTGTCTAGTCTTGTCTGTCTAGTCTTGTCTGTCTAGTCTTGTCTGTCTAGTCTTGTCTGTCTAGTCTTGTCTGTCTAGTCTTGTCTGTCTAGTCTTGTCTGTCTAGTCTTGTCTGTCTAGTCTTGTCTGTCTAGTCTTGTCTGTCTAGTCTTGTCTGTCTAGTCTTGTCTAGTCTTGTCTGTCTAGTCTTGTCTGTCTAGTCTTGTCTGTCTAGTCTTGTCTGTCTAGTCTTGTCTGTCTAGTCTTGTCTGTCTAGTCTTGTCTGTCTAGTCTTGTCTGTCTAGTCTTGTCTGTCTAGTCTTGTCTGTCTAGTCTTGTCTGTCTAGTCTTGTCTGTCTAGTCTTGTCTGTCTAGTCTTGTCTGTCTAGTCTTGTCTGTCTAGTCTTGTCTGTCTAGTCTTGTCTGTCTAGTCTTGTCTGTCTAGTCTTGTCTGTCTAGTCTTGTCTGTCTAGTCTTGTCTGTCTAGTCTTGTCTGTCTAGTCTTGTCTGTCTAGTCTTGTCTGTCTAGTCTTGTCTGTCTAGTCTTGTCTGTCTAGTCTTGTCTGTCTAGTCTTGTCTGTCTGTCTAGTCTTGTCTGTCTAGTCTTGTCTGTCTAGTCTTGTCTGTCTAGTCTTGTCTGTCTAGTCTTGTCTGTCTAGTCTTGTCTGTCTAGTCTTGTCTGTCTAGTCTTGTCTGTCTAGTCTTGTCTGTCTAGTCTTGTCTGTCTAGTCTTGTCTGTCTAGTCTTGTCTGTCTAGTCTTGTCTGTCTAGTCTTGTCTGTCTAGTCTTGTCTGTCTAGTCTTGTCTGTCTAGTCTTGTCTGTCTAGTCTTGTCTGTCTAGTCTTGTCTGTCTAGTCTTGTCTGTCTAGTCTTGTCTGTCTAGTCTTGTCTGTCTAGTCTTGTCTGTCTAGTCTTGTCTGTCTAGTCTTGTCTGTCTAGTCTTGTCTGTCTAGTCTTGTCTGTCTAGTCTTGTCTGTCTAGTCTTGTCTGTCTAGTCTTGTCTGTCTAGTCTTGTCTGTCTAGTCTTGTCTGTCTAGTCTTGTCTGTCTAGTCTTGTCTGTCTAGTCTTGTCTGTCTAGTCTTGTCTGTCTAGTCTTGTCTGTCTAGTCTTGTCTGTCTAGTCTTGTCTGTCTAGTCTTGTCTGTCTAGTCTTGTCTGTCTAGTCTTGTCTGTCTAGTCTTGTCTGTCTAGTCTTGTCTGTCTAGTCTTGTCTGTCTAGTCTTGTCTGTCTAGTCTTGTCTGTCTAGTCTTGTCTGTCTAGTCTTGTCTGTCTAGTCTTGTCTGTCTAGTCTTGTCTGTCTAGTCTTGTCTGTCTAGTCTTGTCTGTCTAGTCTTGTCTGTCTAGTCTTGTCTGTCTAGTCTTGTCTGTCTAGTCTTGTCTGTCTAGTCTTGTCTGTCTAGTCTTGTCTGTCTAGTCTTGTCTGTCTAGTCTTGTCTGTCTAGTCTTGTCTGTCTAGTCTTGTCTGTCTAGTCTTGTCTGTCTAGTCTTGTCTGTCTAGTCTTGTCTGTCTAGTCTTGTCTGTCTAGTCTTGTCTGTCTAGTCTTGTCTGTCTAGTCTTGTCTGTCTAGTCTTGTCTGTCTAGTCTTGTCTGTCTAGTCTTGTCTGTCTAGTCTTGTCTGTCTAGTCTTGTCTGTCTAGTCTTGTCTGTCTAGTCTTGTCTGTCTAGTCTTGTCTGTCTAGTCTTGTCTGTCTAGTCTTGTCTGTCTAGTCTTGTCTGTCTAGTCTTGTCTGTCTAGTCTTGTCTGTCTAGTCTTGTCTGTCTAGTCTTGTCTGTCTAGTCTTGTCTGTCTAGTCTTGTCTGTCTAGTCTTGTCTGTCTAGTCTTGTCTGTCTAGTCTTGTCTGTCTAGTCTTGTCTGTCTAGTCTTGTCTGTCTAGTCTTGTCTGTCTAGTCTTGTCTGTCTAGTCTTGTCTGTCTAGTCTTGTCTGTCTAGTCTTGTCTGTCTAGTCTTGTCTGTCTAGTCTTGTCTGTCTAGTCTTGTCTGTCTAGTCTTGTCTGTCTAGTCTTGTCTGTCTAGTCTTGTCTGTCTAGTCTTGTCTGTCTAGTCTTGTCTGTCTAGTCTTGTCTGTCTAGTCTTGTCTGTCTAGTCTTGTCTGTCTAGTCTTGTCTGTCTAGTCTTGTCTGTCTAGTCTTGTCTGTCTAGTCTTGTCTGTCTAGTCTTGTCTGTCTAGTCTTGTCTGTCTAGTCTTGTCTGTCTAGTCTTGTCTGTCTAGTCTTGTCTGTCTAGTCTTGTCTGTCTAGTCTTGTCTGTCTAGTCTTGTCTGTCTAGTCTTGTCTGTCTAGTCTTGTCTGTCTAGTCTTGTCTGTCTAGTCTTGTCTGTCTAGTCTTGTCTGTCTAGTCTTGTCTGTCTAGTCTTGTCTGTCTAGTCTTGTCTGTCTAGTCTTGTCTGTCTAGTCTTGTCTGTCTAGTCTTGTCTGTCTAGTCTTGTCTGTCTAGTCTTGTCTGTCTAGTCTTGTCTGTCTAGTCTTGTCTGTCTAGTCTTGTCTGTCTAGTCTTGTCTGTCTAGTCTTGTCTGTCTAGTCTTGTCTGTCTAGTCTTGTCTGTCTAGTCTTGTCTGTCTAGTCTTGTCTGTCTAGTCTTGTCTGTCTAGTCTTGTCTGTCTAGTCTTGTCTGTCTAGTCTTGTCTGTCTAGTCTTGTCTGTCTAGTCTTGTCTGTCTAGTCTTGTCTGTCTAGTCTTGTCTGTCTAGTCTTGTCTGTCTAGTCTTGTCTGTCTAGTCTTGTCTGTCTAGTCTTGTCTGTCTAGTCTTGTCTGTCTAGTCTTGTCTGTCTAGTCTTGTCTGTCTAGTCTTGTCTGTCTAGTCTTGTCTGTCTAGTCTTGTCTGTCTAGTCTTGTCTGTCTAGTCTTGTCTGTCTAGTCTTGTCTGTCTAGTCTTGTCTGTCTAGTCTTGTCTGTCTAGTCTTGTCTGTCTAGTCTTGTCTGTCTAGTCTTGTCTGTCTAGTCTTGTCTGTCTAGTCTTGTCTGTCTAGTCTTGTCTGTCTAGTCTTGTCTGTCTAGTCTTGTCTGTCTAGTCTTGTCTGTCTAGTCTTGTCTGTCTAGTCTTGTCTGTCTAGTCTTGTCTGTCTAGTCTTGTCTGTCTAGTCTTGTCTGTCTAGTCTTGTCTGTCTAGTCTTGTCTGTCTAGTCTTGTCTGTCTAGTCTTGTCTGTCTAGTCTTGTCTGTCTAGTCTTGTCTGTCTAGTCTTGTCTGTCTAGTCTTGTCTGTCTAGTCTTGTCTGTCTAGTCTTGTCTGTCTAGTCTTGTCTGTCTAGTCTTGTCTGTCTAGTCTTGTCTGTCTAGTCTTGTCTGTCTAGTCTTGTCTGTCTAGTCTTGTCTGTCTAGTCTTGTCTGTCTAGTCTTGTCTGTCTAGTCTTGTCTGTCTAGTCTTGTCTGTCTAGTCTTGTCTGTCTAGTCTTGTCTGTCTAGTCTTGTCTGTCTAGTCTTGTCTGTCTAGTCTTGTCTGTCTAGTCTTGTCTGTCTAGTCTTGTCTGTCTAGTCTTGTCTGTCTAGTCTTGTCTGTCTAGTCTTGTCTGTCTAGTCTTGTCTGTCTAGTCTTGTCTGTCTAGTCTTGTCTGTCTAGTCTTGTCTGTCTAGTCTTGTCTGTCTAGTCTTGTCTGTCTAGTCTTGTCTGTCTAGTCTTGTCTGTCTAGTCTTGTCTGTCTAGTCTTGTCTGTCTAGTCTTGTCTGTCTAGTCTTGTCTGTCTAGTCTTGTCTGTCTAGTCTTGTCTGTCTAGTCTTGTCTGTCTAGTCTTGTCTGTCTAGTCTTGTCTGTCTAGTCTTGTCTGTCTAGTCTTGTCTGTCTAGTCTTGTCTGTCTAGTCTTGTCTGTCTAGTCTTGTCTGTCTAGTCTTGTCTGTCTAGTCTTGTCTGTCTAGTCTTGTCTGTCTAGTCTTGTCTGTCTAGTCTTGTCTGTCTAGTCTTGTCTGTCTAGTCTTGTCTGTCTAGTCTTGTCTGTCTAGTCTTGTCTGTCTAGTCTTGTCTGTCTAGTCTTGTCTGTCTAGTCTTGTCTGTCTAGTCTTGTCTGTCTAGTCTTGTCTGTCTAGTCTTGTCTGTCTAGTCTTGTCTGTCTAGTCTTGTCTGTCTAGTCTTGTCTGTCTAGTCTTGTCTGTCTAGTCTTGTCTGTCTAGTCTTGTCTGTCTAGTCTTGTCTGTCTAGTCTTGTCTGTCTAGTCTTGTCTGTCTAGTCTTGTCTGTCTAGTCTTGTCTGTCTAGTCTTGTCTGTCTGTTCTTGTCTGTCTAGTCTCATCTAGTCTTGAGTTATGCTTGTTTATATTAGGAAATCTTTCTAGTAGTAACTGTAGCAAAGTTTGTAGTTGAAATGTTAATTGGACAGCTGTAGGCGAAAATCGATAAGTGACATATTGGAGGAAACATGTGCAAAAAACATGACAAAAAAAAGCAGGAATTACAGCAAAAGCGTATAAATGCAAATAGTCTGAAATTGGAGGCTAAACAAGCGCTCGTGAAAGCTTGTGCTTCCATCCAGTTTTGATTGCAAAAATTGTGTTTTTATCTCCACAGCGATTCATGAAATTTGCATAATTTTTATTTTGCACAAAAACAAATTAAACCAAATCCATAAGAACAAATATTTTCCGTTTTGTCTAGTCTAGTCTTCAATGGTCTTGTCTAGTGTTGTTTGGTCTAGCCTAGTCTCGTCTGCTCTGGTCTGGTCTTGTCTAGTCGTGTCTGGTCTTATCTGGTTTTGTCTAGTATTATCACGTCTGATCTTGTCTTGTCTTGTTTGAGCTTGTCTGGTCGTTTCTGGTCTTGTCTGGTCTAATCTTGTCTGATCATGTCTGGTACTGTCTGGTCTTGCCTGGCCTTGTCTGGTCCTGTCTGGTCAGGTTGTACATATCTGTTGTCTCGTATAATTTGTTGCCAATTAGTTTCTCTAATTAAAGGTTGATCAGTTGTTATGTTAGTTGTCAGTCGTTATATGTTATAGTCAGATTTTTATTCGATCGAGGAATTCATGTCGGAAGATTTACATAACCAGGGTTTTGTGTGATTCCTGAGCTAAGAGTTGTGTAAAAATGCGTAAAATATGTACCAACAAATATTGTAACTCAAATTGTATTATATTTACTCTATGTTAATTGAAATGACATGTAACTTTTGAAGTTGAAATAAGTTTTATTAATATTATTATTATTATAAAATTAATTCTCGTGTGAAAATTTGATTAGTTGTAATTGATTTGCTAAAAGTAGCAAATTCAGTGAAAATTTTTGTGGGGATTACCAAAATCCGGATGATGCCCGAGCGCCTGTTAATGCGAATCCGGCGAAAAACGCGCGTTATCAATAAGGCATTTTTGCCCGAAAACGGATCGTTTTAATCACGTCAGTCGACATAATGAAGCGGCAGTCTTTGTCGGATTACTCCCGAGCTCGCAAGGGAAACAACTTTCCTCCGACACAAATTCCCACCCGCCATTGTCCGCAATTCTATGGAAACATTGTTGCGCTTGATGGGTCCATCACATCAACTAGCTACCACTTTCCACTACACACTTTCTACGGATTCATTTTTTTATCGCAACATTTTATTCATTCAGCAAAATGTTTCATCTACACTAAATTATTAAAACTACAAATTGCTCCTTTTTGAACAACCGAAGTTTACCAGGATTATAAGAATATAACACATCTTGTCTGTCTAGTCTTATCTCAACGATTATTTTTGTCCGATCGTATTCAGGACGCTTAAGGGCTTAAGTGTTTACTGTCGTAATATTTTATTTCAATTTTATCTAGTCAGTATCCGTTTAGTTTCTTTTATTCGGTTCATATATATCTCGCGTCTTAATACGGCATTCCACTCCACCGACGCGACGTCCCAACTCGGTCCATTAGCTCGCGAGTGATATCAATTCAATTGTGGCAACTGAACGGAGACGAACACGTGAAAGACGCAATCGAAACTCGGGAAGAGTTTACAATAGACAGAACGGTTTTAGCTGATGGACGGACAAATCTATGTCGTGTTGCGGGTATTAATTGAAATATAAATATTTATAAGAAAATTGGAACTAAAACAGAATCAGCAATCAACTTAAGTTATTAAAATAATTTAGCTAGCAGTAAATCAACCCAAGTTGTTGATTTAATTTAGATAACTAGAGAACAGTAATTCTGTTAACCATACTCATTTGAAAACCAAATTAACAAGACTAATTTGTTAACTAAATTACCTTGATATTATAGATTAGTGTTCTCTTGTTAGTTAAATTAAGCTGAGAAATCATCTAAAGTTATAAACTTAATTTAGCTAATAAGATAACACTAATCCATAATATTAAGTTAGTTTAATTAACAAGACTCGTTTGTTAACTAAATTACCTTGATATTATAGATTAGCGTTCTATTATTAGTTAAATTAAGCTAAGAAATCAACTCAAGTTATAAGCTTCATTTAGCTAATAAAATAACATTAATCCATAATATTAAGTTAATGTAGTTAACAAGTCGCACTTGTTAACTAAATTAACACGACTCTTTTGTTAACTAATTTAGCTAGATACATTAGTTAACCAAATTAAGTTATGGATTAGTGTGCTCTTGTTAGCTATATGAAACTAATAACTTGAGTTGATTTTGTGAGTGAATCGTCTAACCAAAGTATTCAATAAGCAAATAGATTGTTTGCTATAAATCATAAATTTATTGGAACAACTGTTATCTTCTAAAAACGTCCGTTATACCTACAAAATGTTTGCAAATCAGCCAAACCAAAAAATCGCGAATTGTCTATTTATCTTTGATAACAAATTTCCGTTTTTGCAACTACAAAAAGGGTCACACGCACACATACATCGATTTTTATCTAAATTCTTGGTAAAACGGATTCCTCACTGTGCAAACCTTTCCAAACCTACATTATCAAAAAGTAAAGAACACACGAAAAGTTAAATACCGTAGCAAAAAGTGTATTTCATCGCTTGCCAAACGAGAAGCTGAGTATTATTAGCTTTGATTAAAGGCCACTACACACAACCTGATAGTCTTGTCTGTTCAGTGTTGTCGGTCCAGTATTGTAGGTCCAGTCTTGTCTGTCTAATCTTGTTCTTCTAGTCTTTTCTGTCTTCACCAGGCAAAAGACTGCCATGAAGAAATGTACTGTCCAATTTGCAAGAAGAAGGGGCATCAAGCAAACTCTGGATCCTGTCTTCAATACAAAAGAGCCCTGTCGGAAGCGCTTAGAATGAGAGGGGCAAATAATGTTCGAAATGACTAATATTTTGCAAATAAACTTAATGAGATGCCGTGCAGCGCACGATCTTCTCATTGCTACGGCAATCAAAAACAAGTCGGACATAATTGTAATAAGCGAACCAAATAAAAAAATTGTTAGCAGTGGAGATTGGTTCACAGACGAGAGAAAAGACACCGCCATTAGGGTCATGAACAAGAATAAAATGCCAATAAGATCTGGAAACGGTACAGGGTTTGTATGGGTGGAAATGGAACACTTCACCGTGTACAGCTGTTATTTTTCACCAAACCAACACATAGACCAGCTGGCGGAGGAACTCGGGGCGCTAAGCCATGACATCAGAGAGCAAAACAAAAAACCTAAGGTCATAGCAGGGGATTTCAACGCTAAGTCTCCTTGCTGGGGTTGTCCACTAATAAACAAAAGAGGGGATATCGTTATGGATTAGGCAGCGGAGCTGGACGTTGTTTTGCTGAACCAAGGGACACAGCACACACTAGTTAGGGGTAATGCGCGTTCCATAATAGATCTGACTTTCTGTTCGCATAACATCGGAAACAGGATCCAAGATTGGAAGGTACTCAACCATGAATCCCTGAGCGATCACCGATACATATCATATAAAATAGAATCAGAGTCACCTAGGAGAGACATACAACAAGAAAAAAGGAACGGATGGAGTACAAAGCACCTTAACACAGAAGCACTAAAAATCAGCCTGGCACAGGAAATTGCAGGTACAACAATTAAAAATGCTGATACACTTGTTCAGGTCATGATCAGGGCATGTAACTCAACGTTACCCAAGAAAGGTGGAGCAACTAGGAGGAAACTGGTATTCTGGTGGTCAGACGAAATATCTAAACTGAGGGCCTCGTGCGTTGCTGCTAGAAGAAAATGTCAGCGACAAAAACTAAAAAAAGACGTCGATGAAAAGCTCAAAACGCTAACGAACCTATATAGAAGCAGGAAAAGAAAATTAAGACAAGCCATAGCCAAAGCAAAAAAATCAGATTGGCAAAAACTCTGCGAGGACTTAGACAAGGACATATGGGGAGATGCCTTCCAGCTATGCAAAAAGAAACTTAGAGTGCTACCACCAAACACTCAAATGCCAATGAATGACCTGATCCGAGTTGTAGATGTACTGTTCCCACAACATGAACCTTTTGTCTGGGAACAACCAGAGGTTAATGACATACCGCTATTTACCGAGGAGGAACTCACCAAAGCAAAAGACTGCATCCACAACGGTAGAGCTCCAGGCCCAGATGGAATCCCGCCTGAGATTATTAAAATCGCAGCCCTCGACCAATCAAAATTTGTCCTAGATATAATGAACGCAGAACTAAGTGCCGGGAACTTTCCCAAGAAATGGAAGTGCGCAAGGCTTGTCCTGCTCCGCAAGGGTGATAAACCTTTAGACAATCCATCATCGTACAGACCCCTGTGTATTCTGGATACGCCGGGGAAGCTTCTAGAGCAGCTCCTGGTGGACAGACTTAAAAGAGGACTTGAGGCAGGCATTGGATTGTCCAGGAGACAATTTGGATTCAGAGAGGGAAGATCCACTATCAGCGCAATAGAAGCGGTCCTAAAACTTGCAGAAGAAGCTAGAAGTGGCTCCAAAAGTACAAGGAAGATATTTGCTCTAATTACATTTGACGTTAGAAACGCTTATAACAGTGCTAGTTGGGAAATAATAATGAAACAACTAACGGAAAGAGGAATAGCGCCTTATCTCCTGCGCATGATAGGAAGCTACTTCGATAATAGAACACTGCTTCTACAGGCACATGGAGTTTCGGTACAGAGAGAACTGAGTAGCGGGGTACCACAAGGTTCAGTTTTAGGCCCTACTTTGTGGAACATCTTGTATGATGGTGTCCTAAGACTGAAACTTCCGGAGGGTGCCACACTCATTGGCTTCGCGAACGACCTGGCGCTCGTGGTCTCCGCAAAAACGGAATCCATGCTAATGGAAACGGCAAACCGCAAAATTCGCCAAGTAACTGACAGCAAACAACCTGACCCTTGCTCCAGAAAAGTCTGAAGCAGTGTTACTAACCGGCCTAAGGAGACTCAACCCAATACAGTTTAAAGTGCAACATACAAATATAAGACCAAAGCACGAAATCACATACCTCGGGGTTGTCATAGACAAGAGCCTGTCGTTCGGTCCACATCTCACGAAGGCAGCAGCTAAAGGTATGAAGGTAATGACGGCATTGGACAGAATTATGCCCAATGTAGGTGGGCCTAAAAGCTCCAAAAGAAAACTCCTTGGTACGATAATACAATCCATCATGCTATATGCTGCCCCCATATGGGCACAAAGTATGACAGTAGAAAGTAATATCTACAAACTGGCAAAAATTCAAAGAAAAACTGCAATCAGGATCTGTGGCGCATACAAGACTGTATCGGGGGAAGCAGTTTTGGTAATAGCTGGTATAGCCCCCATAGAGCTCCTGGTAAAAGAGAGAGCCGAACTGCATGAGACTGGATGTGACAGGCAATCTAGAATTGCCGCTAGAAAAAATCTCCTGGCAGAATGGCAACAAAAATGGTGGGCGTCCGAAAAAGGCCAATGGACGAAGTTGATCATACCAGATATCACCACATGGGTCAACAGGAAGCATGGCGAGACGAACTTTTACATGACTCAGTTCCTCACAGGACATAGGTGCTTCCGCGACTACTTGAAACAAATACGCGCCGCCGCAGATGACTTGTGTGAATACTGTGGTGATGTGGACTCGGTAAGACACACAATATTTGATTGCTGGAGATGGGAAGCAGAAAGGAACGAACTAACAGCCAACATGAACATACCGTTTAACGCAAGAACGGTAATGGCTTACATGCTACAAGATATAGAAAACTGGGATAAAATGGCCAAATTCGTTAAATTTGTTATTTCCTCTAAGGAAAAAGACGAAAAACTGAGACGCCATAGAATGGTCCACCAGTAGGCCCAAATAAGACGAATCAACAACTATCCTAACTACAAGATCAAAATAAAAGGAAAAACAGAAAAACTAGGGCAGTAAAGAAAAAACCGTCCGGGCTGCCCACCCTGAAGGAATGCGAAAGCGATACCGGGGTGGCCTACTTTTAAGCCAAGTGGAAGAAGGGGTTTAGTGAGTGAGAGCCTCACACACAGGCTGGTAGAGCTTCCCCCAAACCACATATAAAAAAAGTCTTTTCTGTCTAGTCTTGTCTGTCTAGTGTAGCGCCTCGAAATAGCAGAGCCCCAGGTATAGATGGACTTCCATCAGAGATTATAAAAAACATTGCGTTAAAGTTTCCAAACAATTTTCTTAGTTATTTTAATCCACCATTTTTTTAAAAAAATTTTAATCCATCAAACAATCAGGAAGAGACAGAAGAGACCTATGAGAAAGATTTCGTGGATTTCGATGAAGATATACTTGAAATCCTGGGTGATGGAAAATCAACTGAGGATGGTGAATTTAAATTCCATCCAAAACTATCCGAGGTTTGGGAAAAAGTTCTTGTGGAAGGACTAGGAAAGAAAAATAAAACAAAACTCATGAAACTATACCTTCGTAAGGGAAATTGCCAATATTACCTCCAAAATTAATCCCAGAGGTTGAAGCTACTGTCAATGAGACCTTAAAAAAGCGAGATAAATATCAAGTGGACCAACAAGACTTGTGAGGAGCCAGCTTGTCATCACCAGCTTTACCTAGTGATTACAAGCTGGCTCCGCACAAGTCTTGTTGGTCCAATTGATATTTATCTCGCTTTTTAAGGTCTCATTGACAGTAGCCTCAACCTCTGGGTTTAATTTTGGAGGTAATATTGGGCAATTTCCCTTACGAAGGTATAGTTTCATGAGTTTTGTTTAATTTTCCTTTCCTATTAGTTTAATATTTAATGAACAAAGAGAAAAAACTGACAAGAAGCAGCTGCCAACTGCATTAATTGACTCTGGAAAACTGATGGGCGAGCTATTTAAAACTTTATCGACAGCAAGAAAAGCACTTATCTATCCAGGACTAGATAAAAAGGCAAAAGCGGTTTTAGAACAATCAGAAACAGGCGAATTTTCATTTGGTTCAAGCCTGTCAGAGAAAATTAAAACCGCAAAGGCAGTGGAAAAGGTCGGAATGTCCTTGAAACTTCAAGCACCGGAAAAAAAACCAAATCCTAAACTTCAATCAGCAGCAGACGGGCTACAATCGCAGGGCTCATCAGAAACCATTTTACCAGGGCAGGACTCACGAGAAGAGTCGGCCAGACCAATCGCAGACTCGCAGCCGCCAGTTGAATCAGAAATTAAGCAATCCAATGGCGAAATAAATAAGGTTAGTAAAATAGGATATTTCTTTAAAAGTAATCAATACACTTTATCATTGTTGAACATAAAAAAGGCAAAAAACTTTCTGAACTTTTCTGAACTTGTGTTCCCCAACTCATTATGCACTGCTTGCCAGTTGTCCTCGTTTTTTGATCATCAGGTGTACCATGTTAGCCGAATTGATAGGCTTCCTGCCGCGCGCTCTGCTGCACTTCTTAGATGCGGGCATTTGAAGATGGTATGTGCAGCCGAGTGTGTCCCCAGGCAGTATCTGCAGTTGTCACTTTCTGCCTTTCCAATCATTTTAACGTATGCGGCGTAGCTTCCGTGCCCGCTTAGTACCTGTGATAGGTAGTAATCCACTTCGCCGTGGGTGCGGTTGAACCATTGCTCAATTTCTGGGATAAGCGTTCTTGTCCAACTCCGTCGTCCCAGCATTGCTGCCAACTGCTCATGAGTGCCATTCTCTGGAGAGCCCCCTCTTCTCTGTTTGCGCCCTGGTTGGAGGCCCGTTCCTCGTTAAGTCAATCGGCGGGACTGCCGCTATGACTTGTAGAGCCACATTCGACACCGTGCGGTAGTCGCAGCATATGCCTATAAGCATGCCGCATTGTGTCTCTTTCTGTTGGTGGCTGCTTTCAGAGACTCCACACATGCCGGTACAGCGTACAGGAGGATGTAATTAACCACTTCATTTAGTAGCCTTTTAGTATTTTTAGTTGGACGATTCATTCTGGGCATCAGATTTCGGAGTGATGTACCTGCGCGTTCGGCTTTAACGGTTACGTTTTTGACATGCATAGGTCGGCTAAGACATTCTTAATCGGTTAATCAGCTTGGTCTCAAATCACATCAGATAAATTTATATTAAACTGTATCTCTAAGTTCAAATTAGAGTTTAGTTCTATGCCTTGGCAATCAAGACCACTGGTTCTCTTAAGGCAAATGACGAACCTCACTTATAAGGGGTAATAAATAAGCTTTTGGAGCAGGGTGCAATCAAAAGATGCACTCCTTGTCCGGGACAATTCACTTCTACCTATTTTCTAGACCCGAAAGCCAGTGGAGGTCACAGGTTTGTGTTGAATCTTAAAGATTTAAACAAATTCACCCCAACAAATCATTTCAAGATGGAGGATATTCGCACAGCCATCAAATTAATGCATAAAGGCTGTTTCATGGCTACACTAGATCTCCAAGATGCCTATTTGTTAATTCCAGTAGCCAATGATAGCAGAAAATATCTAAGGTTCACGTGGAGAAATCAACTTTAGAATGGATTTGTGTCCCATTTGGTTTAAATGAAGCCCCCTGGTTATTTACAAAAATTAACAAGCCAATTGTAAATTATTTAAGAAACTTAGGTTTCTTGTCGGTGGTCTACTTGGACGACTGGCTATGTTTTGGGAAAAACGCCATTGATTGCTCCAATAATATTAAAAAGACCAGGCAAGGTTTGGAGTCTTTGGGATTCATTATAAAAGGGCGTAAGAGTAACTTACAGCCAAGTAGGAAATGTAAATTTCTCGGATTTATTTTGGACGCAGAAAAACTGATTATGGAACTGACACTGGAAAAGAGACAATCAATTCACGCATCAATTTTGGAATCTAAGAGTCTTAAGAGCTGTACCATTCGCCAATGGGCTTAGTTCGCAGGAGTTATCACAGCTGCATGTCCAGCAGTAAAATATGGCTGGTTATACTCCAAAGGGTTAGAAAGAGGGAAATATCTAGCACTATTGAAGAGTAAGGGAGACTATGATGCAAAAATGACAGTAACTGCCGATTTAAGACCAGACTTTGACTGGTGGGAGACCAACATACTGACTACAAACAATCCAATCCGACAACACAAGTATGAGCTTGAAATATTTACAGATGCCTCGCACACTGGATGGGGAACTACATGTAATGGAGAGCTAGCTAACGGAGCCTGGTTTGGATCGGAATTATATAGTCACATTAACTATTTAGAACTACTGGCTGCTTACTTTGGTCTCATATGTTTTGCTAGAGGAAAACATGATTGTGAAATCCTCCTACGAATTGATAACACTACAGCAATTGCCTATATCAATAGGATGGGTGGTATCCAGTATCCAAATCTGAACGGTATCGCTAAAAGCACCATTGCCAGAGGTGCGAACAGCGCAACATATGGATCACAGCCTCTTATATTCCATCAAAGGAGAATACTCTAGCGGATTTTGGATCTAGAATTATCAATCCAGATACGGAGTGGGAACTAGCTGATTTAAACTGCCGGAGGGAGTGGAGATCGTGGATTTTGCTGACGGCCTGGCTCTGGTACTGACTGGAATAACGGAATATTGCTCAGCACAAATACAGCTATAGATCAATTTGGTAATTGGATGGAAGGAAAGAGACTAAAATTGGCCCCCGAAAAGGCAGAGACAGTGCAGCTAACAGGGTTCAGAAAAATTGTGTGGAGCGATGATGCCTCCTTTAAATTAAATAGCTCCATTAATCGCCATAATTTGCACGTACTGGGGTTCTGTAAATCAGTAATAGTTGAACACTTTTAAACTCACCAGGAGTGACAATGTGGTATGCAATATCCGCATTTTGCATGATAGGACCAATTTTTTTCGTAGCATTGAATACCCTGCGCGTTCGCCCGACCTCGCGCCGCTGGACTTCTTTTTGTGGGGATACCTCAAGGACAGAGTTTATGGCACCAAACCGTGAATAATTGAAATTGAAAGACAATGTTCCATTGTTCAAAAGTCCAAACACGCGATATTACTAATGCTCTGTTTCGTGATGTTTGCGAATCCCTTGGTGCGCGTTATCAGCGTTGTCTGGACAATAATGGTCATCAATTGAACAATTGTGAACCTGGTTCACCTGGTGACCTGAGAGGACACAGTGGTGTGGTGGCGAACGGATCCGCTTGGGTTCTTGGATCTTGGGTTCAATCCCCGGCCAAGCCGTGACGATTTTTCACGGAGCTGTGGTCACCTCGTGGAAAGCAATGGCAAACTACCACGAGTAATTCGGCCAAGAAAAACATCTCAACTAGTGCCGTTCGGAACCGGCGATAAACTGAAGGTCCCGTATATTTATGCATGATGCGTTCTGTGAATCAGTAACAGTTGAACACTTTTAAACTCATAAAGGGTGACAGTGTGGTATGAAATATCCGCATTTTGCATGATAGGACCATTTTTGTTCTTAGCATTGAATACCCTGCGCGTTCTCCAGACCTCACGCCGCTGGACTTTTTTTTGTTGGACATGGACCAACAGAGGACAGTTGGACATGGACAGAGTTTATGGCACCAAACCGTGAACAATTGAAATTAAAAGACAATGTCGCGATACTGCAAATGCCCTGATTCGTGACGTTTGCGAATCCCTTGGTGCGCGTTATCAGCGTTGTCTACCTGGTGACCTGTGAGGTCATAGTGGTGTGGTGGTACTTACTTTCTGTCTCTGGCTCATACGACATCTTTCAAAAAAATAGCGGCCGCAATAGCCTTGTCGTTACATAAAATTAAGTCTTCGTGCGTGCATCCTTCTTCCAGTTGTGGGCAGACCAGTATGTGGCTCATATCCTGGGGCTGACCACACGCACACAGCATATATTCGTTCTCAGACATTCCCCACCTCAACAGATTTGTCTTGCACCTTGTCCTGTCCTGAGCCGATTTAGGGATTTCCATACCGCGAAAGGGAGGTGTTTGCCTGGGGCCATTTCTTCTCCTGGGGGTTCCCGAGTAGTTAGCTGTTGGGTTCACCTAGTGATACGGTTCTTTTCTATGGACCCCTCGAGTGTGTGATCTTGCCATGAAGCTCTTCCTTCATCTTAGGCGTCGACCGGCTGGCTCGTGTTGGTGCAGAGGATGACGAACATCGGTTTCTTGTTTCGTCCTTTCAGCATTCGTGGCGACGGCTCTTCGCACAGATAATACGGGTACGCCACGCCAATAATTGGGTACAAACTATTAACTGGAGTTGGCTTTAGGCAGCCTGTCACGATTCTTGCTGTCTCGTTGATAGCGACGCCCACATGTTTCGCGTGAGCTGAAGCTGCCCAAACCGGTGCGGTGTATTCCGCAGTGGACACACAGAGCGCCAAAGCCGAGCTTCTGAGCGTCTCTGGTTGAGCTCCCCATGCTGTGCCTGTGAGTTTTCGCAATATGTTATTACGCGCACTAACTTTGCCTTTAGTATTGATGCACTGTTGTCTGAAGGACAGAGAACGGTCCAGGGTCACGCCCAGGTATCTCGGCGTCGGTTAGTGCTCCAGTCGTTCGCCTCGCCAATGTATCTCGAGCTCCTGTCGTGCTTCTTTGTTTTTCAGATGGAAGGCGCAGACTTGAGTCTTGCTGGGATTCGGCTTTAGGTGGTTTTTCTGGTAATAGATTGCCAGTTCCTCAAGGGCTGGAGGTCGCCACTTCTCCTCTACCTCGGCAAACTCGGTGGCCCGAGCTGCCACAGCTGTATCATCGGCATAGATGAATTGCCTAATTTTGTCAGGAATTGGCTGGTCGTATAAAATTGGGGACAGGACACTGCCTTGCGGCAGTTCATTCTTCCGAACCCTCCAGCTGCTATTCTTGTTTTGGAGTGAAACATAAAATCTCCTGTTCTGGAGGAATAGACCGATGACCATAGTGAGCCTATATTCTTGTTGTCTCATAAAGCTTTCTTAACAGCCTTCTGTGGTTGACAGTGTCATAAGCGGCTGGCAAATCGATGAACGTCACTCCAGAAATCTTCCTTCTTTCAAAGCCATCCTCTATGTGCTGAGTTAGGTTGAGGATTTGGCCACAGCATGATTTCCCTGGGCGCAAGCCGGCCTGCTGTTCTATAATCTTCGCATCCAGAATCTCCGCTGTTCGGTTTAGAATCAGTCGTTCCAGCATTTTGAAGAGTTGGCTCAAGGGACACATAGTGGTGGGGTGGTGAACGTATCCGCTTGCCATGCATGAGATCCAGGGTTGAATTCCCAGCCAAGCCGTGAAGATTTTTCACGGAGCTATGCTGTGGCCACCTTGTGGAAAGCAATGACAAACTACCACGAGTAATTCTGCCAAGAAAAACCTCTCAACTAGTGCCGTTCGGAACCGGCGATAAACTGAAGGTCCCGTATATTTGTGGATGATGCGTTCCACAAGTATGCGCGAGAGGTTGCCTACGCTATTGGAGAGAGTACGGCACTTCAAGAAGAAGAACCTGGTTCTTTAATTACATTTGTCTTCTGTACTAGAAACCTTTCTATGTTCAACTCCTCTGTGTATGTTCATAAATAAAGTATGTTTATAAATAAAGTTTTTCTCGTCATGCGAAGTTTTGTAATTTTTTTTGAGACACCCTGCATATATACCTACTTTGATTAACAAGTTCAATTTATTTCAATTCAAGGCTGAATATATTTATAAATTCAGGCTGTGTTTCGTTTGTTTTAAGTTTGTATGATTATCTATAACGTAGGATGGTTTGCCCAATTCTATCTTATCAGTTCAATTTATTTCATTAACAAGATCAACTACGAGATAACTCGTGCCGTGGCAAACGTGTTAAATGAAAGACTCTGGGAGATCTGTTTTGCTTCATTCGCAACTCATCTATCGATTCTCCCACTATACTCTGATACAAGTGGATTTGAGTTGTATGAGCCAACTTGTTGGATGATGTGTGGGGTCCTTTAAGCGTCCTCCCATATCAATATGCAAATGTTGATGCGAAGGCAGACGAAAAGATGTATTAAATAAAAACGCGCCGCGAGTAGAACAGATAATATTTATTTTAGATTAACATATATCCTCGTGTAAGTATTAGGATGTGCGGGATTGCTTCAACGGCCGCGAAGCAAACGTTTTACTTTCGATTTTATTCAGGGGAGAAGAAAAGAAAATGAATAAGAACACGGTTTTCAGACAGAATGTTGGTTAATGCCCGAAATGTGAACATTTTATAGACCTTATTTAAGCGCATGCGCGTCCGCCATGTTTAAAAGGCGGGAATATGAAAATTTCGCGCAGTAGTTATACGTCACCCAAAAAAAAATCACCTATGAAAAGGTCTATTGTCTATTCGTGGCAAACCGTTATTTTCAGTGGTTATATGTCAAAAAGTGCCCGAAAAAAATGTCGGAAATTGAAGTATGCTCACAAAAAAATTTCAACTATGAAAAGGTCTATTGTCTATGCGTGTAAAACCGTTATTTTCAGTGGTTATACGTCAAAAAGTGCCCGAAAAACATGGCGGAAATTGACGTATACCCACAAAAAAAAATGTAACTATGAAATAATATGTTTAATAATGTTTTACGTTCATCAAACTTGTTTGAGAAGAGTTGGTAATGATATTACATTGTCTAGTCTTTGTTTGCCTTATCATATCCAGCTACGATCAACTTTGATTTATCTGACTAGTATGTCTAGTATTACATCGTTCTAGTTAGTATGTAAACTGAGTCTAGATAAAACTAATTGTTCTTGAATGGACAGAGGCAGCTAGATAAGCGAGTCGACAAATTCCCCCGGCACATTTTATCGGAAACATTTCCAAGAACTCTCAACTTTGCACGGGGAGGAGAAAAGTTCGAGACGTATTTCGTTTTTTCGTCGTCGATTTTTCCTGTTCGCGTTGTCGCTTCTTGTTTGTTTCACTCCGTGTCCTCTCGTTATTGAAAAACTTTCGACTCGATTTTCTAGGTAACTACGAAATATTTCACCGAAAATAAATTACAGATACTTAGGCATTTCTTTTCTTATTAACAGGCAACGACGTGTCGTGTAACAATTTGGTTTATTCTATATTAACTGAAGTAGTTAAGATTTAGGCAAACTTGTGGGTTTATAGCTAATGGTTCAAGCTACAAATCTCTGAAAATTTCATCAAATTGGGTCTGTTCGTCTGTCTGTGGAAAAGCTTCAAATTTCGTGTTTTACATAAATTAAATTGTTTGAGTCAAGCTAGACTAAATTACGTAGACTAACTAAAATAGTTAGTGTTGATTTAGGAAAATTTATGGCTTTATAGCTGATGGTTCAAGCTACAAATGTGTAAAAAGTTCATCAAATTCGGTCTGTTGGTCTGTCTGTAACAAAATTTCAAATTTGGTGGTGTACCAAGATTAACTTGCTTGGACCAAGCTAGACTAATTTAGGTAGACTAACTAAACTAGTTAAGATAGATTTCTGAACATCTGTGGGTATATAGCTGATGATTCAAGCTACAAACTCATGAAAATTTCATCAATTTCGGTCTGTTCATCTGTCTGTTGCAAAGTTTCAAATTTGGTGGTTTTTCAAAATTAATTTGTTTATTTTTTGGAATTGTCTGGATCAAAATATTTTAGAACAAATCCAAATGTTAAAAGTCCCAAAAGTCTTAAATAACTATTAATAGCATAAAAACTGACCTTTCTCCTTGTTTTTGTTGAGGTTCGTGGAGCTAAACCCGATCTTCCTCCATCCCTTCCTCCAGAAACTCTTGCTCTGGCCTTCGGGACGCTGTGTCGAGGTCTTGGGGCCTCTGCGCAAACTGCCCGCGGCACTGCGATAACTAGCACCACTCGAACTACCACTGAACCCACTGTCCAGGTCCATCAGCGGCACGGGAGACAAAAGTTCGTCGGTCGGGCCGACCGTCAGCAAGTCCGCTAGCTGGTCGTCGACCTCCGTCTCGGTGTCGTCGCTGCCCTCGCGCGAGCTCGACGGCATCAGCATGGCCTCCACGGAGAGGTTGAGCTCGCCGAGGACGCGCCGGTGCCCGTTCTGCACGCGCCGCAGCTCCTCGTCCACGAGGCTCTGGTTGATCGACATCATGGATTCCTGGTGGACGGGTCGCATACGCGCCCTCTCCACCTCACTGATCTCCTCGTAAATGTTCTCTTCGGTGCCGTAACGAGTCAAATACGTATGTTTACTTCTACACAAACAAAGATACGAATACATTAAATGTATGGATTATTGGACAATCTTGGACAATCTTGAACAAGGTTGGACAATCTTGGACAAGGTTGGACAATCTTGGGCAAGATTGGACAAACTAGGACAAGGTTGGAGAATCTTGGATAAGGTTGGAGTATAGATAATGAAGACACAGCTTTCTCTAGTCTTGTCCAGTCGTCTCCAAGATTATCCAAACTTGTCTAGGAATATCCAACCTTGTCCAAGATTTTCCAACCTTGTCTAAGAATGTCCAACCTTATCCAAGATTGTCCACACAAGATTATCCAACCTTACCCAAGATTGTACAGCCTTGTCCAAGATTGTCCAACCTTTTCTAACATTGTCAAACATTGTCCAAGATTGTCCAACCTTATCCAAGATTGTACAACCTGTCCAACCTTCAACAAGTTTTTTGTCCAACCTTTTCCAACATTGTCAAACATTGTCCAAGATTGTCCCATCTTCTCCAAGATTGTCCAACCTTGTCCAAGAATATTCAACCTTTTCTAAGATTTTCTAACTTTGTCTAAGATTGTCCAATCTTATCCGGGATTGTCCACACAAGATTGTTCAACCTTGTCCAAGATTTTACAGCCTTTTACAAGATTGTCCAAGCTTTTCCAACATTGTCAAACATAGTGTAACCTTGCCCAAGATTATCCAAACTTGTCATTTTTCTCCAACCTTTTCTTACATTGTCAAACATTGTCCAAGATTGTCCCGTCTTCTCCAAGATTGTCCAACCTTGTCCAAGAATATTCAACCTTTTCTAAGATATTCTAACTTTGTCTAAGATTGTCCAATCTTATCCGAGATTGTCCACGCAAGATTTTTCAACCTTCTCCAAGATTGTACAGCTTTGTACAAGATTGTCCAACCTTTTCCAACATTGTCAAACATAGTGTAACCTTGTCCAAGATTATTCAAACTTGTCCAAGATTGTCCAACCTTGACCAAGATTTACCGACCTATTCCACCATTGTCAAACATTGTCCAACCTTGTCCAAGATTGTACAGCCTCGTCCAAAATTGAACCTTTTCCAACATTGTCAAACATTGCTTGTCAAATCTTGGACAAGGTTGGAAAATGTTTGACAATGTTGGAAAAGGTTGAACAATCTTGTACAAGCCTGTACAATATTTGACAATGTTGAACAATCTTGTGTGGACAATCTCGGATAAGGTTGGACAATCTAAGACAAGGTTGGAAACTCTTGAAGAAGGCTATTCTTGGACAAGGCTGGACAATCTTGGAGAAGGCTGTACAAGACTAGGGAAAGCTGTTTCTTCATTCAGCATACTCCAACCTTATCCAAGATTGTCCAACCTTGTCCAAGATTGTCCAGCCGTGTCCAAGATAGTCCAACCTTGTCCAAGATTGTCCAACCTTGTCCAAGATTGTCCAATCTTGTCCAAGATTGTCCAATCTTGTCCAAGATTATCCAATCTTGTCCAAGATTGTCCAACCTTGTCCAAGATTGTCCAACATGGTCCAAGATTGTAGAACCATGTCCAAGAGTGTCCAACCTTGTCCAGCCTAGTTTTATATAATCGTGTCTCGTCGAGTCAAGTCTTGTTTAACCTTGTACGGGCTTGTTTAGCGTTGTACGTTCTTATCAGATCTTTCAAGCACTGTATAATCTTGTTTAGCACTCCCTGATCTTCTCTCTGTTGTCTACGATATGTTTTTGTTCTTACTTGGTCTTGTTTGATCTTATGTCCAATCCTCGTCTAGTTTTATGGCTGTAGATGGAGATTAATATATTACCTGTATGATCCTTCGCGGTAGGATCTGGAGGTGCCAGGTCCGCCGAGGTACCGGTGAGGAACATTGTGGTGGCGGGTGGGCGGCCCGGGTTCGTAGTACGCGTAGGAGTAGTCAGTGGAGGGGCCGGGCAGACTGAGCAGATGGTCATCGGCCATCCTTTGATGCGGCGGTGGGTGGTTAGGTGGCGGCGGGAAGTGCAGGCAGGGGCGACGTGCGTGCGGCGGGGGCGTCGCCGCCGTCGGCGGCAGCCGGCGTCTGTCCACTAACTCGTCCGAAGGCCTCGGCAGGCGCTCGTCCGTAGGGTCGCATCTTGACTGGAGGTTGTGCGGGCCGCGCCGGGATCCCTTCCACATCTACCTAGAATCAAAAGATTTTTGACGGACTTTGTAATGTCAAGAGATAAGAATAAAAAGTAAGAGTAAAAATAATGACCAGAGTAATGACAAGAGGAATGACAAGACGAAGGACAAGGCGAAGGACAAGACGAAGGAAAAGACGAAGGACAGGAGTAATGACAGGAGTAATGACAAGAGTAATGACAAGAGGAAGGTTAAGAGGACGGTCAAGAGGAAGGAATGTCAAGAGTAAGGACAAGAGTAAGGACAAGAGTAATAACAAGAATTATGACAAGAAGGAAGATTAAGAGGAAGGTTAGGAAGAAGGAATGTCAAGAGTAAGGACAAGAGGAAGGACAAGAGCAATAACAAGAATTATGACAAGAAGGAAGGTCAAGAGGAAGGTCAAGAGAAAGGTTAGGAGGAAGGAATGTAAAGAATAAGGACAAGAGGAAGGACAAGAGCAATAACAGGAATAAGAGTAATGACATGAGCAATGACAAGTAATGACAAGAATAATGACAAGAGCAATGACAAGAATAATGACAAAAGTAATGACAGGAGTAATGACAAGAGTAATGACAAGCGGATTGTGAAGGGGAAGGTTAAGAGGAAGGAATGTCAAGAGTAAGGACAAGAGGAAGGACAAAAGAAAGGACAAGAGTAATAACAAGAATAATGACAAGAAGAAAGGTCAAGAGGAAGGTTAAGAGGAAGGAATGCCAAGAGTAAGGACAAGAACAAGGACAAGAGCAATAACAAGAATAATGACAAGAGTAATAATAAGAGCAATGACTTGAGTAATGACAAGAGTAATGACAGGAGTAATGACAAGAGTAATGACAAGAACAATAATAAGAGTAATGACGAGAGCAATAAAAAGAGCAATGACAAGAGGAAGGACAAGAGGAAGGACAAGAGGCAGGACAAGAGGAAGGACAAGCGGAAGGACAATAGCAATAACAAGAGTAATGACAAGAATAATAACAAGAGCAATGAAAGAGCAATGACAAGAGTTATGACAAGAGTAATGACAAGAGTAATGAATGACAAGATTAATGACAAGAGCAATGAAAAGAGCAATGACAAGAATAATGACAAGAGTAATAACAAGAGCAATGAAAAGAGTAATCACGAGAGCAATAAAAAGAGTAATGACAAGAGGAAGGACAAGAGGAAGGACAAGAGGAAGGACAAGAGTAATGACAAGAGTAAAGACAAGAGGAGGACAAGAGCTATAACAAGAGTAATGACAACAATAATGACAAGAGCAATGAAAAGAGCAATGACAAGAGCAATGACAAGAGTAATTACGAGAGTAATGACAAGAGTAATGACAAGAGTAATGACAAGAGCAATGAAAAGAGCAATGACAAGAGTAATGACAAGAGTAATGACAAGAGCAATGACAAGAGCAATGACAAGAGTAATTACGAGAGTAATGACAAGGGTAATGACAAGAGCAATGAAAAGAGCAATGACAAGAGTAATGACAAGAGTAATGACAAGAGTAATGGCAAGAGCAATGAAAAGAGTAATGACGAGAGCAATAAAAAGAGTAATGACAAGAGGAAGGACAAGAGGAAGGACAAGAGGAAGGACAAGAGGAAGGACAAGAGTAATAACAAGAGTAAAGACAAGAGGAGGACATGAGCAATAACAACTGTAATGACAACAATAATGACAAGAGCAATGAAAAGAGCAATGACAAGAGTAATTACGAGAGTAATGACAAGAGTAATGACAAGAGCAATGAAAAGAGCAATGACAAGAGTAATAACAAGAGTAATGACAAGAGCAATGAAAAGAGCAATGACAAGAGTAATTACGAGAGTAATGTTAAGAGTAATGACAAGAGCAATGAAAAGAGCAATGACAAGAGTAATGACAAGAGTAATGACAAGAGTAATGACAAGAGCAATGAAAAGAGTAATGACGAGAGCAATAAAGAGTAATGACAAGAGGAAGGACAAGAGTAATAACAAGAGCAAAGACAAGAGGAGGACAAGAGCAATAACAAGAGTAATGACAACGGGAAGGACAAGAGGACGGACAAGAGTAATAACAAGAGTAAAGACAAGAGGAGGACAAGAGCAATAACAAGAGTAATGACAAGAGCAATGAAAAGAGCAATGACAAGAGCAATGACAAGAGTAATTACGAGAGTAATGACAAGAGCAATGAAAAGAGCAAAGACAAGAGTAATGACAAGAGTAATGACAAGAGCAATGAAAAGAGCAATGACAAGAGTAATAACAAGAGTAATGACAAGAGCAATGAAAAGAGTAATGACGAGAGCAATAAAGAGTAATGACAAGAGGAAGGACAAGAGTAATAACAAGAGCAAAGACAAGAGGAGGACAAGAGCAATAACAAGAGTAATGACAACGGGAAGGACAAGAGGACGGACAAGAGTAATAACAAGAGTAAAGACAAGAGGAGGACAAGAGCAATAACAAGAGTAATGACAAGAGCAATGAAAAGAGCAATGACAAGAGCAATGACAAGAGTAATTACGAGAGTAATGACAAGAGCAATGAAAAGAGCAAAGACAAGAGTAATGACAAGAGTAATGACAAGAGCAATGAAAAGAGCAATGACAAGAATAATGACGAGAGTAATGACAACAGTAATGATAAGAGTAATGACAAGAATGTAACAGACAAGAACGTATTGATGCCAAAATGGCAAAGAAGCAAAACATATTCCTAGCTGGCAATCAAAATGCGATTCCGCCTTTAGCCTTGTCTGATCCTTTGTAACTTTGTCATATCTACCCAAATTGTCTATTTCTATGTCTAATATTATATCTAATATCTAAATTGCTAATTGATATAGTCCAAGGATGGCGAACCTTTCTATGGCCGCGCGCTGATTTTCTAAAATTATTTCACATTTTGGAATGCTAACCAAATGCACCTTGAAATGGAAAAACATTTCTAATTGTAAAAATCAGTTACCGTATTAGCTTCAAGGTTACATAAAACTTATTCGCGAAATTTCTTTTAGAAAAATAACTATATCTCTCGCCTGCCAATACAATTTTTTTCTGCGTGCCAGCTGTGACACGCGTGCCAACCAACTCTTTCTGCGTGTCAGCTGTGACACGCGTGCCAACCAACACTTTCTGCGTATCAGCTGTGGAACGCGAAACAACCAAAAATTTCTGCGTGTCAGCTGTGACACGCGCGCCAACCAACTCTTTCTGCGTGTCAGCTGTGACATGCGAGCCAACCAACTCTTGTTGCGTGTCAGCTGTGACACGCGAGCCAGCCAACTCTTTCTGCGTGTCAGCTGTGACACGCGAGCCAACCAACTCTTTTTGCGTGTCAGCTGTGACACGCATGGCAACCAACTCTTTCTGCGTGTCAGCTGTGACACGCGTGCCAACCAACTCTTTATGCGTGTCAGCTGTGACACGCGAGCCAGCCAACTCTTTCTGCGTGTCAGCTGTGACACGCGAGCCAACCAACTCTTTTTGCGTGTCAGCTGTGACACGCGAGCCAGCCAACTCTTTCTGCGTGTCAGCTGTGACACGCGAGCCAACCAACTCTTTTTGCGTGTCAGCTGTGACACGCATGCCAACCAACTCTTTCTGCGTGTCAGCTGTGACACGCGTGCCAACCAACTCTTTATGCGTGTCAGCTGTGACACGCGTGCCAACCAACTCTTTCTGCGTGTCAGCTGTGAAACAACAACCAACCAAAACTTTTTGCGTGTCAGCTGTGACACGCGTGCCAACAAACTCTTTCAGCGTGTCAGATGTAAAACGCGAACCAACCAAAACTTTCTGCGTGTCATCTGTGACACGCGGGCCAACCAACTCTTTCTGCGTGTCAGCTGAGAAACGCGAACCAACCAAAACTTTCTGCGTGTCAGCTGTGACAAGTTGGCACGCGTGTCACAGCCAGAGCGTGTCACAGCCAACAAAACCCAACTATTTCTGCGTGTCAGCTGTAACACGCGTGCCAAAAAACTCTTTCTGCATGTCAGCTGTGACACGCGTGCCAGAGATTCACCACCACTGATATAGCCCAACTGTGCGTAATATTATAATATCTTAGTCAAATATTATAATATCTTAATCGTAATAATATCTTGATCAGATATTTGAAAACTTTGTAATGATGGTAAAACTGGGTAATTAAGGAAAATATTCGTCGGTTTAACGATCGCATTGAAAAAAAGCAAAACTGAAGCCCGGCTATAAAACGATCCGGGTGCCGATCAGATATCGCGTTAATTACTTCGCCGAATCTCCGGCGGATATTAAACAAAATAATCGCCAATAATTTCCAGAAAATATTTCTGCAAACAATGATATAGGTATAATTGTTATCTTGACTTCTGGCGATACTAACAGCTTGACGCCTCAATAATTACACAATCAAACCGTCCACATGAAATTTATTTCTACAATAACAACGAAAATCACTTTTGATGAACCTGGATAATAGGCACCAATTTATAAACCTTTAGTAGTTGGTGGTTCAATAGCCTTTAACTTGTTAGAAACCTTCCGAAAATTATCTAAAGTGTCTCTTAATCACTTGCACTTGTTGCATACTCAATTGCTGAGTTGAAAATGGCATGTAAAAGCTTGTAACATAAGTCTTGTCTGTCTCGTCTTGTCTGTCTAGTTTTGTCTGTCTAGTCTTGTCTGCCTAGTCTTGTCTGTCTAGTCTTCTCTGTCTAGTCTTGTCTGTATAGTCTTGTCTGTCTAGTCTTGTCTGTCTAGTCTTGTGTGTCTAGTCTTGTCTGTCTAGTCTTGTCTGTCTAGTCTTGTCTGTCTAGTCTTGTCTGTCTAGTCTTGTCTGTCTACTCTTGTATGTCTAGTCTTGTCTGTCTAGTCTTGTCTGTCTAGTCTTGTCTGTCTAGTCTTGTCTGTCTAGTCTTGTCTGTCTAGTCTTGTCTGTCTAGTCTTGTCTGTCTAGTCTTGTCTGTCTAGTCTTGTCTGTCTAGTCTTGTCTGTCTAGTCTTGTCTGTCTAGTCTTGTCTGTCTAGTCTTGTCTGTCTAGTCTTGTCTGTCTAGTCCTGTCTGTCTAGTCCTGTCTGTCTAGTCTTGTCTATCTAGTCTTGTCTGTCTAGTCTTGTCTGTCTAGTCTTGTCTGTCTAGTCTTGTCTGTCTAGTCTTGTCTGTCTAGTCTTGTCTGTCTAGTCTTGTCTGTCTAGTCTTGTCTGTCTAGTCTTGTCTGTCTAGTCTTGTCTGTCTAGTCTTGTCTGTCTAGTCTTGTCTGTCTAGTCTTGTCTGTCTAGTCTTGTCTGTCTAGTCTTGTCTGTCTAGTCTTGTCTGTCTAGTCTTGTCTGTCTAGTCTTGTCTGTCTAGTCTTGTCTGTCTAGTCTTGTCTGTCTAGTCTTGTCTGTCTAGTCTTGTCTGTCTAGTCTTGTCTGTCTAGTCTTGTCTGTCTAGTCTTGTCTGTCTAGTCTTGTCTGTCTAGTCTTGTCTGTCTAGTCTTGTCTGTCTAGTCTTGTCTGTCTAGTCTTGTCTGTCTAGTCTTGTCTGTCTAGTCTTGTCTGTCTAGTCTTGTCTGTCTAGTCTTGTCTGTCTAGTCTTGTCTGTCTAGTCTTGTCTGTCTAGTCTTGTCTGTCTAGTCTTGTCTGTCTAGTCTTGTCTGTCTAGTCTTGTCTGTCTAGTCTTGTCTGTCTAGTCTTGTCTGTCTAGTCTTGTCTGTCTAGTCTTGTCTGTCTAGTCTTGTCTGTCTAGTCTTGTCTGTCTAGTCTTGTCTGTCTAGTCTTGTCTGTCTAGTCTTGTCTGTCTAGTCTTGTCTGTCTAGTCTTGTCTGTCTAGTCTTGTCTGTCTAGTCTTGTCTGTCTAGTCTTGTCTGTCTAGTCTTGTCTGTCTAGTCTTGTCTGTCTAGTCTTGTCTGTCTAGTCTTGTCTGTCTAGTCTTGTCTGTCTAGTCTTGTCTGTCTAGTCTTGTCTGTCTAGTCTTGTCTGTCTAGTCTTGTCTGTCTAGTCTTGTCTGTCTAGTCTTGTCTGTCTAGTCTTGTCTGTCTAGTCTTGTCTGTCTAGTCTTGTCTGTCTAGTCTTGTCTGTCTAGTCTTGTCTGTCTAGTCTTGTCTGTCTAGTCTTGTCTGTCTAGTCTTGTCTGTCTAGTCTTGTCTGTCTAGTCTTGTCTGTCTAGTCTTGTCTGTCTAGTCTTGTCTGTCTAGTCTTGTCTGTCTAGTCTTGTCTGTCTAGTCTTGTCTGTCTAGTCTTGTCTGTCTAGTCTTGTCTGTCTAGTCTTGTCTGTCTAGTCTTGTCTGTCTAGTCTTGTCTGTCTAGTCTTGTCTGTCTAGTCTTGTCTGTCTAGTCTTGTCTGTCTAGTCTTGTCTGTCTAGTCTTGTCTGTCTAGTCTTGTCTGTCTAGTCTTGTCTGTCTAGTCTTGTCTGTCTAGTCTTGTCTGTCTAGTCTTGTCTGTCTAGTCTTGTCTGTCTAGTCTTGTCTGTCTAGTCTTGTCTGTCTAGTCTTGTCTGTCTAGTCTTGTCTGTCTAGTCTTGTCTGTCTAGTCTTGTCTGTCTTGTCTGTCTAGTCTTGTCTGTCTAGTCTTGTCTGTCTAGTCTTGTCTGTCTAGTCTTGTCTGTCTAGTCTTGTCTGTCTAGTCTTGTCTGTCTAGTCTTGTCTGTCTAGTCTTGTCTGTCTAGTCTTGTCTGTCTAGTCTTGTCTGTCTAGTCTTGTCTGTCTAGTCTTGTCTGTCTAGTCTTGTCTGTCTAGTCTTGTCTGTCTAGTCTTGTCTGTCTAGTCTTGTCTGTCTAGTCTTGTCTGTCTAGTCTTGTCTGTCTAGTCTTGTCTGTCTAGTCTTGTCTGTCTAGTCTTGTCTGTCTAGTCTTGTCTGTCTAGTCTTGTCTGTCTAGTCTTGTCTGTCTAGTCTTGTCTGTCTAGTCTTGTCTGTCTAGTCTTGTCTGTCTAGTCTTGTCTGTCTAGTCTTGTCTGTCTAGTCTTGTCTGTCTAGTCTTGTCTGTCTAGTCTTGTCTGTCTAGTCTTGTCTGTCTAGTCTTGTCTGTCTAGTCTTGTCTGTCTAGTCTTGTCTGTCTAGTCTTGTCTGTCTAGTCTTGTCTGTCTAGTCTTGTCTGTCTAGTCTTGTCTGTCTAGTCTTGTCTGTCTAGTCTTGTCTGTCTAGTCTTGTCTGTCTAGTCTTGTCTGTCTAGTCTTGTCTGTCTAGTCTTGTCTGTCTAGTCTTGTCTGTCTAGTCTTGTCTGTCTAGTCTTGTCTGTCTAGTCTTGTCTGTCTAGTCTTGTCTGTCTAGTCTTGTCTGTCTAGTCTTGTCTGTCTAGTCTTGTCTGTCTAGTCTTGTCTGTCTAGTCTTGTCTGTCTAGTCTTGTCTGTCTAGTCTTGTCTGTCTAGTCTTGTCTGTCTAGTCTTGTCTGTCTAGTCTTGTCTGTCTAGTCTTGTCTGTCTAGTCTTGTCTGTCTAGTCTTGTCTGTCTAGTCTTGTCTGTCTAGTCTTGTCTGTCTAGTCTTGTCTGTCTAGTCTTGTCTGTCTAGTCTTGTCTGTCTAGTCTTGTCTGTCTAGTCTTTTCTGTCTAGTCTTGTCTGTCTAGTCTTGTCTGTCTAGTCTTGTCTGTCTAGTCTTGTCTGTCTAGTCTTGTCTGTCTAGTCTTGTCTGTCTAGTCTTGTCTGTCTAGTCTTGTCTGTCTAGTCTTGTCGGTCTAGATTTCAAACATCTATTTATTAGGCATTTCATATAGTTTTCACAAATCTCCAATATTATAATGTCAGTTTGTCAGTTTTTATAAATGTCAAATATGATAATGTCAGTTTGACAGTTCTAACGCAATTATCAAAAACAAATTTGCGAAAAATTTCACTATGGCATTATTTAAATTGTCACTGTGGCGTTAATATTTGACACAATGCCAAATTTCAAACATCTAGTTATAGGGAATTTCATCTACTGTTCAGAATTGTCAAATATTTTATTGTCAGTTTGACGGTTCTGACACAATTGTTAGAAAACAAATTTGCAATTTCATTATGGCTTTTGTTAAACGGTCACTGTGACGTTAATATTTGATGCAATTACAGATTTCATACACCTAGTTGTTAGGCATTTCATTTAGTTTTTACAAATATCAAATATGATAATGCCAGTTTGACGGTTTTAATGCAATTATCTAAAAACAAATTTGCAAACAATTACACCGTGTTTTTTAAACTGTTATTGTGACGTTAATATTTGACACATGACATACGTCATACATCTGGTTATAAGGAATATCATCTAGTTTTCAGAAGATTCAAATATGTCAATGTCAGTTTGACGGTTCTAACGCAATTATTAAAAAACAAATTTGCGAACAATTTCACTATGGCTTTATTTAAATTGTTACTGTGACGTTAATAATTATAAGTTAATAATAATTTAATTTGACAAAATGACATATTTCATACATCCAGTTATAAGGAATTTCATCTAGTTTTTAGAAGTGTCAAATATTTTAATGTCTTCTTCTTCTGACACAATTGTATAAAAACAAATTTTCAATTTCATTGTGGCTTTTTTAAACAGTCACTGTGACGTTAATATTTAATGTAATGACATATTTCACAAATTTAGTTGTTAGAACTTTAATTAAGTTTTCAAAAATGTCAAATGTTATAATGTCAGTTTGACGTTTCTAATGCATTATCAAAAACCAATTTCCCTGTTTTTTAAACTGTTACTGTGACATTACTATTTGACACAATGACAGATTTCAAACATCTAGGTGTTAGGCATTCCATCTAGTTTTCAGATATTTTAAATATTTAAGGTCGGTTTGAGACAATATAAATACAATGGTAAAAAAATCACTAGTTTTGGTACAACTTTTTCTTTAAACTGTCACTTTGTCGTTAATATTTGATATAATGTCATAGACATTAATCAATAGATTTCAAACATCTATTTATTAGGCATTTTATCTAGTTTTCAGAAATGAGAGGCCTAGAATCAAAACCGGCAATCTCCAATTTTGACTAAACAAAGTTGCATACGTCAAGTTTTTTGTACATTTCTGATCTACTAGTATATGTTTTCAGTGAGTACCAATTATGGCAAAATCCTATGTAAAATCGGCTTTAAAAATTTTGCTCAGAAACAAAACCGGCAATCTCCGTGAAACTTTCAGCATGAAAGACGGAAATCTCATTTTGGCCAATCGGAGATGGTGGTGGATTTCACGTGATTACCAATTTTGCACGTGCGTTATGTTTCGTGTTACCAACCTTGTTTATGCTTAGTTTAGTGAACAATGTGGAATTGAATGCTGCAATGGAAGTGTTTGTAGGAGACACATACTGGGCCGAATAGGGCTCGAAAAAGAATTCGAGATCCAACGACATGGAAAAGTAATGTGCGTAAAAGTGCCAGGTAAATTATTTATCTTGTAGTAAATACTTTCATACAATGGCTCATGATGTGTATAGTAAACTAAAAAATATGAAATCTTTTACATTATAGATACTCTTCAAAACAATTACCAGAATGTCGAACCTGCGGCCATAATACAAAATCATATCAATGTGCATCGTTGACTATGTTACGTTGACGTCGTTACTATATATAAAGAAATTAAAGAATTTCATACCGCATTTTATGCAACAAAATATAAACTTTTCCAAGATGCGTTTATTTTAAAGTATCGCACGGTTGATTATCGTGAAATGTACAGCCTAATGAAAGAAGAAAACTACGAGTTCCACACTCACCAACTGAGCTCCGAGAAGAACCTCAAGGTGGTGATCAAGGGAATTCCCACCGAAGTCGAGGAAGAAGTAATACTCAACTACCTAGCCGAAAAAGGTTACCCGGAAATCAAGGTGACAAGAATGAAGGGAAGGAACGCGACCCCTATCCAAATGGTATTAGTGGAAATACCTAAACAGTACAAATCCATCTATCAAATGGAAAGAATACACTACACCTCAGCGTAAGAATAGAGCCGCTCAAGCCTAGAGGAGACACTGTACAATGCCATAGATGCCAGCTCTATGGACACGTACAGAGAAACTGCAACGCGGAATATAGGTGCATGAAATGTGCTGGAAAACACAGCACGCACCTATGCGAAAAACCACCAACACTGCCACCGAAATGCGCAAACTGCGGAGGCGAACGTCTCAATATGGAGGAACTGCCCCGCCAAACCAACAAACAGGACCGCAGAGACGGCAAGACAACGACCAACTGCCAGGACAAACCCGAACAGCTACAGACAAGCTGCAGCTAGGGAAAACACAACATACCGGGACACAGCACAAGCAACCACCAGCGAAAACAGACAAAACACCGAAAGGAAAACACCGATGACAAAGACAACAATAGACAAAGTAACGGACGAACTAGCGAAACTAATAATACAAACAGACGACGACGAACTGGAAAATTACTCAAAAACCATCACAAACATCGTCAAAATCATCAAAAATGACTAGAAAACGGAAAATAGACGAACTAAAGATTGTTTTCTGGAATGCAAACGGAGTCGAAAGTAAAAAACTAGAACTGGTAGCACACATGACGGAATACAACATAGATGTGGCGCTAATCAACGAGACGCACCTGCGACGCTGCAATCGCCTAAACATACCAAACTACCAAACCTACAGGAAAGACAGGGGCCAACAAGCCGCAGGCGGAGTTGCCATAATCAAGAGGAATTTGAAACGAAAAGTTGACACGACGTATAACACAGAAACGATAGGAATCGAAATAATGACCGCAGACGGTCCACTGGCCTTGTATTCACTATACTCGCCACCAAATAAAGAAATGAGCACTCCAGACTTGGATAAAATATTTAGAAATAACACGGCAACGATAGCCGCAGGAGACTTTAAGGCAAAACACACATAGTGGAACTGCAGAAAAACAAATAAAAAAGGAAGAGAACTAAAACGTTAAACAGAAAACCGCCTACTAACAGTTCTAGCCCCAAACGAGCCAACACATTTGACAGGTAATAACAGACACCCGCCGGACATATTGGACATAGCGGTAATGAAATACGTCACAGCAAACATCGACATAGTCTGTATTGAAGACTTGAGCTCCGATCACAACCCCGTGCACATGAACGTCCAAACGAAAAGTGCGAGAAGAACGTGCGAGAAAACATTAACAAACTGGGAAAAGTTCAAAGAGAACCTAGATATTACCTGCACAGACATTACAGACCCATTAAGCCTAGAACAGGCGGCACAAACATTCGAGCACGAAATAAAGGAGGCGCTCCATACCGCCACAAGTAACTAACCTTCAACAAAACAACTACACACCCACAGGAAATAATGAACGTAATACGCGCAAAACGGAAAGCAAACAAGACGTACCAACGTACATTAGCACCGACAGACAAAACGGTCCTAAACAGACTGACAAAACAACTAAAACTGGCGCTACAAGAACAACACAACGCAGACTGGGAAAACAAACTAGAACGAATAAACGACACCAAAGACGAACCGTGGTACTTAGCCAAGACCCTAAAACAACAGAACCGCAACACAATACCACCTATCAAAAAGAACGACGGCAGCACAGCAACCTCTGACATTGACAAGACAGAGACTTTCGCAAACGCCCTCGAAGAACAATTCACACCAAATATACCAAACGCAATCCACAACTCTCAAGGAATCTACGAAACGGTAAGGAGGATTCTAAACAGCGAAGAAAACTGCGACATAAGAGAATCAACGCCAGAGGAAATAGCCGAGATAATAAAAAAACCTTAAAAACACGAAAGCACCCGGTTGTGATAATATTAACAATGTGACTATCAAGAACCTAACGCCGCCAGCTATAGACAGAATGAATCAAATCGTAAACGCATCGCTCAAACTCAGAACGTTTCCGACCCAATGGAAACACGCCACAGCAATACTGATTTCCAAACCCAACAAACCCAGGAACAAAACATCAAGCTACAGGCCAATAAGCCTACTAACAGGACTTGGAAAAATAACGGAGAAAATACACAATCGACTGACAGACATAGTTGACGAGAAACAAATAATCCCGGACGAACAGTACGGATTCAGACAAGAACATTGCACAACGTACCAGACAACTAGAATAACCGAAGCGATAATTGACGCTTTCAACAGAGGATACGCCGTGGGAGCGGTACTCCTGGACGTCTCAAAGGCCTTCGACAAGATGTGGCACGAAGGCTTAATATATAAAATGAATAAATTCAAAATCCCGATGGGGATGATAAAGCTACTAGCTTCGTACCTCGGCAACAGAACGTTCCAGGTGAAATTAAATGACACGATGTCGACGACACGTCCAGTGGGAGCGGGTGTCCTCCAAGGATCCATACTGGGGCCCCTGCTCTACAACATTTACACCGCTGACATACCAAAAATGGAAAACACAAAAATTGCACTATACGCAGACGACAGTGCTATATTTACCAGAGGAATCCTGGCGAGCACCATCACCGAGAGACTACAAAACCACCTAGATGAGATACATCGCTGGTGTAACACGTGGAAAATACAACTTAACGCTGAGAAAACTCAAGCCATCATGTTCACAAGAAGAAAATTCAAACACATCCCAACAAAACGCCTCGACATTAATAATACAAGTATAAAATGGGAAAATCAGGTAAAATATCTAGGTATTATACTGGATAAAAGACTAACCTTCGCAAGACATATGGATTACATTGTGAAGAAAACCAAACAAATTAATGGCTATCTTTATCCCCTCATCAACAAGAAAAGCAAACTCAACATGGAAAATAAGCTGAAACTGTACAAGACAGTAATACGACCAATAATGACATACTCGGCGACGTGCTGGAAGCAAGCTGACAAACGCACAAAATACCGACTACAAATTATACAAAACAAAATACTGAGACAAATCACAGACTCGCGATGGTACATAACCAACGAACAAATACATAAAGACCTCGAAATGGAGACAATCACAGAGCACATAGCAAGACTTACACAAAAAACATTTGACAACATGCGACAACATGACAAAATAACAATACAACAAACCGCAAACTACAAAACGAACGTCAAGTGGAAATTTCCAAAACTGCAACAAACCACATTCAGACAATAAATAACACTGTTTTCTACCTACAGGGTACCCAAAGCAACCCCAGAGAAACAAAAGGACCACACCGACAACACAGAAGAAACAAAGAAGGAAGCCAAAGGACCACAGCAGGACCAGCCGAGGACAAGAGGCCACAGCAGGATCAACCCAACCGAGGACCAGAAGCCACAACAGAAGAAACCAGGAAAAAAAAATCTGAAAAGAGCCGTTGTTTTAACGTTTCTCGCTAAAAACCGAACCAAAAGACAAACAGACTAAAAAAAAAAAACGAACGAACCCAAATCAAAGACGGCGGAAGGACGGGCTCACGGCCCACAACCGCCACGAAACAAAGGATCCCATGCTCTCCTCCAGAGGAAAAAGTAAATCTGTCGTATTTTCGAACAATTTTTAACACAAAGTACAATTTGAGTTTTACAACACTTCGCACTGATGTGCGCTCTACTTGTCTACAACTTACAGAAAAAATAAAACGCTGTGCAGAAGAAGAAGAAAAGAAGATGTTATTAACCGATAAAAAAATTCACAAACTAAGGGCAGATGCTTTTTTTAAACTATTAAGAGAAGATAGAGATGATTTGGTGACAATATCGTTTGACTGCCAAAAGAACTTGGTTCTTCCAAAAGTACCAGATCAAAGTGCCTACTACTCAAGGCAATTGTACTTGTATAACTTTACAATTGTACAGGGTACATCAAAATCTAAACTTGGCAAAGAAAATGCTTTCTCCTATTACTGGACAGAAAATGAATATGGTAAAGGTTCCAATGAGATAGCATCCGCTGTGTTTGATAAAAATAAAAATATTAGTGTTAGGTTAATGGCAGATGGATGCAGCGGCCAAAACAAGAATAGTGTTCTTATTGGAATGTGTTGTAAGTGGTTGGCTGCTGATGCTCCATTGAATGTTGACAAGTTGGAAGTTGTCTTCCCAGTAGTAGGACACTCCTTTTTACCTGCTGATATGGTGTTTGGCCACAAAAATATAGAAAAACTTGAAAGTAATAACACAACCTGAAAAATATCTAGAACTTTTTTCAAAAATTGAAACAGTTACCCATTTGGGTAAGGAATGCATTGTTTATGATTGGAAAAAAAGTGTTAAAGATGTTTTAAAACTCCCGGGAACATCGCACTTTCAATTTAAAGAAACCAAACGATTTTATCTTAAGAGGTGTCGGACTGGTAATATTCTAGTAAGAGGTGAACTTATTACCAAAACGATCTACAGGTCTTTAAAGGAATCACAAGAAGGGGAAAACAGCCAAGAATGATAAACCCTGATCAAATAAGCAGCGGTCTTCAGCAGCTTAACAACCTCAAATTAATTGATGTAAACCATCTACTTACCAAACACTTTGGGAATAATTGGCGAAATTTGGAAGAACTCAATTTTATGATGATATTATTCCTGCCGAAATGCCAAGAAATCAAAATGACAATCCAGATGAATTGTTAGAAACCCAAGAACTCCACAATGAAGATGATGTTAATTGCGAATTTATCCTAGAAATTCCAATGGTTTTAATATAAACAAGATTTTGTTTAATCACTATTTTCTATATTGTTAATTTACAAGTTTCTATTATTTTTTATTTTTATTCTATGTAAATGTTTTGAATAAAGTTTTGGTTTTGCATTGACGTCGCATTTTATTGCTTATTTTATCGCAACTTTATCCATTTCAGTATCAAAATCGGCATTCTCCTACTTTTGGAAACAAAGGCGGCAATGTCCATATTTAATTATTTAATTTTGAAAAATACTTACGAGTTTTAGGTATAACTAGTACATGTGGATCGTATTTTTCGGAATGGAATAGTTTTTGTGGATGGAAGAGTTGAAAATAATGGAATAGTTGTTAAAGGTGGAATAATTGATGAGGGTGGAATTGTATAATACATTTTCAAATATGTGATGTGATTGACAATTGTGTGGAATCAAACTTACTATAATTAAATATAATTAAAGGAGTGATATTAGAAATGAAAACCTGTCAACATTCATACAAAAAGTTACTATATCTAACGATGTGATGTTAGTTATTAAGGTTTACATGGACAAAAAAAAATCAGCTGTGGCGTAAAAGTTACTGAAAATCTCACTAAAAATGTCATAACCTTTTAATTAAATAAGTGACGTTGATGTTGTCAACTTGTCAATTTTACGTTCAACATAACCAACATATATTGTTTTTATCAAGTTGGTAACTTGTGTTGTTGAGTAACCAACATACTCAGACAAAATCGCACCAACTATTTGTGGAAGTTTCGTTGTTGTTGTCAAGTTTGGCAGATAACATAACCAAGTCAGAAAAAAAATCAGCTGTTACGAGTTTTTTTCGTCAAAGTTTTCAACCTTAGTTACTAACGTCACTTCATCATATATAGTAACCTCCTTTTATGAAGGTTGGCAACTCTTGATTTCCAATATCACTCCTCAAATTATAGTAAGTTTGCTTTTAGACAATTAGCAACACTTAGCAAAATTATGTTACTAAAAGTTTCACCAAAAAAAAAAATAATTACCAATAAATTACTCAACTGACGTTAATGTCAACGTTGACTTGATTTTCATCTATTTCTTTTTTAAAAAAATCCAGTGTCAAGGTTATCGACCACGAAAATTCCAAAATGACCAAATTGCTTCAATAGAAATATCTCTGATCTGAATAGATCTGAAAGAGTTTTTATTATATCTATTACAGTTTTCAAATTGTTGCTATTTGAATCTATTAGTATCAGTTCCGGTTTCAGTTCGAGGGATGCGTATGTGGTCTGGATTTATCTGGTAAAAAACCTAGGTTAAACCAACATTTAGCTATACAGCTTCATCTCATTTTTGATCTCTTGAGTCGCGTTACCGCTTGTCGCGCTTGTAGTTTGTCTTAATTTTTCTGCCGCTTTGCGGTATATAACCCAACCTAAGTTAGGCTAACAGACTTTGCCACTTTAGCATATTTTAGATCGAGGTGTTCTAACCTAACCTAGGTTTAACAACACCTCTTGCTACTTTATTTTATTATGGATCGAGAGGTCACGCGACCACAATGTTTGATCTGGAAGTATACAAATTGCACACTTTTTAGAAAATCTGCTTTATCGAGCAGTGTTATACGCAAGTTTGGCAGGAATCAGAAGAGCTTTGAAAAATTTCAATATATAGTTTTTTAATTAAATCCTGCGGCAAGGCTATCGGCGTCAAAGATACCAAAACGAAAAGTAGAAAATGGATAGTCTATATAGAACTGAAAGATTTTACCAATGAAAGATGTACCAATTAAACTTTTGAAGCTATAGTCATTTGTTAAAAAGTATGGTACGCGACTGTTAATTGCGTTTAATTAGTTGTAAAAACTTAGAATTTAAATAATAAATAGTAATTTTTCAATTCAAAGTATCGTTATTAGAATTTATTACTCTCTGTAATGGTATGAATTTGAGGGAGAAGCTTGAGGGTAGAATCGCGAAGATGTCAAAATATCAATTTCTATAGAAAAATGTATGTTCTATATAGAACTGAAAGAATTCTGTAAAAATCTGTTACAGTTATCAACCTTCCGGTTTGGCTTTAAGAGGGACGGCCGCTGCCAGATGATATTTGCAAGATATTTTGCAAAATTGACAAAGTTATTTCATAGAACGATGCCCTGTGTATAAATGTGTACAATTTTATTGTTCTGCGTGGGGTGGAACTCATAAAGGCTATTTTTTTAAGGAAATCAAACCTGTCAATCACGAATTTTATCCAAAACCGAACGCGGAAATTTCAAAATACTCAAAAATAGGGAAAAAAATGCATTAAACCTCAAACGATTCCAACGAAATTTTTACTGTACATGGATGCCTATAAAAAGTACACTCGGACGAAAATCCAATGTTCCGCTGCCATCGGGGACGACGCGGCAAATTATTTTAGTTTTGGAGGAATTTGGCAAATATCTCGGCAGAGCCACGAAACAGAAAATAGGAATTTGGTGCACCGTATTTGGAATTCTGGTATCTACAAATAAGCATTCTTCGTAAATTTTATAAAGTCTTTTGGTTTTGTCACAAATGTGAAAAATGTGAAAAGTGATATTTTTTTCAATGGGTACTTCTCTGAATTTGGTTTTACATTTTGCATAGGTTTAAATGGAGAATGAATTCGGAGTTGAATGAAAAAAATTCCCATGACCAAACAATTAACAGCGGAGCGATGAAATTAATGTGTTTTTAGGCATATGATTTTTCGAAGATGAAGCAGAAAAGTACACGACATATTTAAACGCTCGGCATGCCGAGGCTATCAGCCGCAAAAAGTTGCACATTGCCATGTGCAAAAGCCATGTTGCACATTTCAATAGGCCTCAATGTGCACTATTCGATTTTAAAAAGAAAATCCGGATAAATTTCGAGATGGCTTCAGCCGTGAAGTGGTAGAACTGACCGTTTTTCAACAATAACTCTTTTCTTATACACGCTAGGTTGTCGCGGTATACACCTTTAGATTCCAAATTAAATGTGTAATTTTTAACTATTCTTGTAGAAAACTCGTAAAACTTGTAGAAAACAGATAAATCAAGACCACATACGCGCGGCGTATTGATTGTGATCTGATCAAGACAATACGCGCGGGGCTGCCGTGCGTATGTGGCCTTGATTTATGTGAGTTTGGAAAAATGAACAGAAAAAAGATTTCACCAAATTTCTAATTTTTTTTCAAAATTTCTGTATTTACAAAAATTCTGTGTCAAGGCTATAGGCCAGGAAGATACAAAAACGTCAATTTCAATAGAAAAATATATAATCTATATAGTTCTGAAAGAAATTTAAATATATCTCTTGCAGTTTACATTTTATAGATATTTGAATTTATTAATTTTTGTTATGTTCGAGTTTGAGGGGCGGCGGCCTCCGCCCGAAAATATATTTTGCAAAACTAACTAAGGGATATCATAGACTGACTAATTCTCTACAAATGTGTGAAATTTTATCGTTCCACGTTGGGTAAAACTTACTAAAATATTTTTTGAACAAATCCAGATAGGTCAATCACGAATTCCGATCAAAACCGAATGCGAAAATTTCAAAATATTCAAAAATTGCAAAAAAATATATGAATCCTTCAAGGATTTTAATGAAACTTATACTGAATGTGGGTATCCACCAGATATAGGAGTGGACAAAACTTGAACGCTCCCACTCCAATGGGGACGTCGTGAGGAATTATTTTTGCATCAAACCTTATTTGCAAATAACTCGTCAACGCCTCAAGTTGAAAAATTATAACCGTATATCCGTATGTAAGACGTCGCCTATGTAAGACGGTGCCTACAAAAAAGTATTCTTTGAAAATTTTGTAAAAACCTTCGGTTTGGTCGCAAAAGTAAAAAATATAAAATTGAATTTTTTTTAGAAGGAGTCCCTTCTCTGAATTTCGTTTTTGAATTTTTTCGTTTCCAAAAAAAAATTTCGGCCAAACGGTTCGCTTTGGAAAAATTAAAATGACACAACTTTTAGATGAAAATGTGTTCTATAAAATAGCGTTAAATGCATGTTTCTTAGACTCCGGAAAATTGGACAAAAAAATATATTTGCAAGTTTTCAATTAATATTTCTTTATTAAAACAATTATGTGTCCAGGCTATCCGCCATAAATATACCAAAACGTCAATTTCAATAGCAAAATGTATAATCTATATAGATCTGAAAGAAATTTCAATATATCTCTTGCAGTTTTCATTTTACAGTTTTTTGAATTTATTACTTTCTGTTATGTTCGAGTTTGAGGGGCGGCGGCCGCCGCCACATAAAATATTTTGCAAAACTAACTAAAAGATATCATAGACTAACTAATTCTCTACAAATGTGTAAAATTTTATTGTTCCACGTTGTGTGAAACATACTAAAATCATTTTTTAAACAAATCCAGACATGTCAATCACGAATTTCAACCAAAAACGAACACGAATATTTCAAAATATTCAAAAATTGGGAAAAATTGTATGAACATTTGAAGGAATTCAATTAAACTTTTACTGAATGTGAGTATCCACCAGAAGTATCAGTTGACAAAATTTGAAAGCTCCCACTGCAATGGGGACGTCGTGAAGAATGATTTTCTCGTCAACAATTTTATGGAAATATCTCGTCAACGCCGCAAGATGGAAAATTATAACCGCGATATCTGTATGTAAGACGTCGGTATCTACAAAAAAGTTTTCTTTGCAAATTTTGTAAAATCCTTCGGTTTGGTCGCAAAAGTAAAAATTATAAAATTGAAAAAATATTAGAAGGGACCCCTTCTCTGAATTTTGTTTTTGAATTACTTCGTTTCCAAAAAAAAATTCGGCCAAACGGTTCGCTTTGGAAAAATGAAAATGACACAACTTTTAGATGAAAATGTGTTCTATAAAATAGCGCTAAATGCATGTTTCTTAGACTTCGGAAAATTGGACAAAAAAATATATTTGCAAGTATTTCTTTATTAAAAAAAATCCTGTGTCAAGGCATTCTACCACAAATATGTAAATTTCAATAGAAACATGTACAATCGATTTAAAACTTATGTAAACTATATAAAACTTAATGCGTTTGTTAAAAGAAAGTGCGCTCTATATATCTGTGTAAAAATTATTTCATGCAAACCCAAGGAAATGAGGCATTTTTAAACGCTCGACATGAGAACAATCAACACGACACATCAACACATCAAAAAGTGCATGAAGCACATTTTCAATAAGCAAATTTCAATAGGCCTCAATGAGCACTATTTGATTTTTTTTTTAAATCCGGATAAATTTCGCTATGGCTTTTCCTTCAGCCGTCAAGTGGTAGAACTGACCGTTTTTCAACAATAACTCTTTTGCTATATACGCTAGGAAGTCGAGGAATACACCTTTAGATTCCAAATTAAATGTGTAATTTTTAACTATTCTTGTAGAAAACTCGTAATTCTCACCGTTTGGAAAATGGATTTTAAATCACCAGATGACCGAAAAAGTTAGATCGTCCCCCATGTAAAATTAGCCGAATCACGAATCTCCAACTATGAAAGTAGGAGATTGCCGGTTTTGATTCTAGGACCCTCAAATGTCAAATATTGTTCGAATATACCTATTCAGTCTTTTTGGACTTATCTGTCTTGTATTGGGTGTACAGACAACATATCCGCTTTCCAATGCGGGAGACCCGGCTTCGAATCCTGGGCGGTGAGGCGACAACTAGAGCGGTTTTCACTAACCGTACGGACTAAATGAATGCAAAACACCCTGAATGAATGCAAAATATGCGTAACCGGGGTGGCGCATACTCAAAAAGCCAAAGTGATTTATGTTTGTCTAGCTCTATTTAATCTTAACGCATTATTCCTTTCTGTCAAACATTGCTGCTTTATATTAATCTGTCTGATCTAGCTGTCTAGTTTCTATTAAGAAACTATTAGTCTAGATGGAGATCTGTGTAAATATTGTGGTTTTATCAAACAGTTTTATGTAAATGCGGCTAATTAATTTTAGTAGACGTATAAATAATTGTAGAATTAATGCGGAAAAGGGAAGAAAGAAAGCGCGACGACGAACAGCCATAAAGTGCAACAAAAAAAAAAACAGATTTAATCGTCGTCATAAAATGCCTCTCTATGTCATACGTTAGTTCACATTACTTGAACTACTTCAACACACGTTACGTAATAAGGATTTTTTAACAAACTAGTTTTTTCACTCTTGTCTGTTTAGTCTAATCTTGTCTTTATAGTCAAGTTTCTTCCTCTATTATTTCCTATTTTATGCAAAACACAGGGTTTATAACATAATAGTGTAGATTTGGGACTGTTAATAAAGTTCGGAGGCGAGAGTTTAATAGTTTAATGCGTTTGAAAATGTGCTCATTTCACGGCATTACATTTTGAAAGCCTAAACTTTGCGATTAGATTAAGGTGCTGCTCCGCCTAAGCTAAAAAGCGGTCTATTATCAACCCCCTGCCGACCGAAACGGGCTTCCGATCCCAGATTGTGATCAATAGAGTGCGCCAAAAATTATATTATCAATCCGGTTATTATTGCTTTTTGTGTGCGGCGGCTGAGGTTTGAAATCGCGGGGTGAAATCGACACGAACTGGGGGTTCGTTTCCCGCCAGGGCTTAATAAGTTTATGAATTTGTGTGATAAGCGCCGCTATAAATCACGCAGCGAATTCTTGCCTGGTTGACGAATTGCTGCTCGGGAATATTTTTTTGTCGCACACGACTATTTACGTTAGTTCGTGTTTCTGGATTTGTGGCAATTAAGGAATTATTCGAATGATTTAAATTGTTTCGTGGCATATTTCCTGGTTAAATGTCCCAGGTTAAATCAAACAAAACCTCTTGTCTTGTTACTGGTTTCTCGATGTCGCGACAGTCAATTATATTATTGCTAGAGTTGTCTAGATCAAGTCAAACTGTCTTATAATCTTCTAATCGAAGTCTGATTAAAGGTAGACGTCCACAGCTCCGCATCGTACGTATCGGACGCATCGCATCAAACGGTTCGCAGTATTCTTTCTATAGAAAGTAATACAAGTGCGTCCACTGTTCCGCATCGTACGGATCGCACGAATCTACCCGTCAGCAATGCCGATTATCCGAGAGGCAACTTTTCCTATGCGTGCCGATGTCGTCATACAGAATATGGTATTTGCTAGCAGTTGCGTCGGCAAATCGGATCGCTGTCGATACTGTGGACGCGCTGTAAAAAAATAATCCGTTTGATGCCATGCGTCCGATACGTACGATGCGGAACTGTGGACGCCTACCTTTAATCAAACTTCGATTAGTAGATTAGAAGACAGTTTGACTTGATCTAGACAACTCCAGCAACTCTAGACAAAAAGACCTCAGTAGACCTTAAGTGTACAATATGTTGTTTAAAGTAAACTTATAGATGAGAGAGAAGCTAGTCCAAACAAAACAAATCAAGAATTAAATATTTATTATCATTAAGACCAGAACCAATTAAGTTATTAATGACTGCAACGACTCACTTCAATTAGATTTAAGTGCGCGCTAAATTGGAGTGGACTAAATATTTGGGCCCTTTATTAAGTCCACAGAGGAATTTTAACGACGTTATTCATCAAGTATTAATTCGTCCAGTTAGAAGTAATTGTTCCAGAAGTCTTCAAAGTGCTTAAACTAGCACAAAGTACAAAGGGTCGACTTCAATTGACACTAGTTACAAACAATTTAACAAACACAACCCGTCATCTTTTATCTAATCTCGTCGGTATTGAAACTAGAAATTGCATTTTTGTTGAAATATGGTGAGGATTTGGCGTGGGCTCAAATGGAGTGTGTAATGTTATGGGGAGATCCGTGTTTATTGCATGCACGCTCTTCCCGGCACATGTTTATTAACCGTGCATTTCCAAGTCCCGTGTCCCATTATATTTTATGCCTGAGAGGACGTTATTTATGCCATTTCGCGCCGCATTCGGAGACACGAATTCATTTCGGCGACTTACCGCGCGAAAATAGCGCGAAATTATGTTAGGCGTGAGGGATTGCCGAATAAACGTCGCTCGCCTGGCGGCCCCTTCACACCAATAAACAGTTCAAAGAGACGAAAACAGAAATGTTTATTTCTTTTTCTTGTCTCGGCTGTTTTTCTGGAAGGAAACACGACTAGACTAACAAGACAAATCTCTCTAGGTTTCTCTGCCGGACAGTTAATCGGATTGTTTATTACACATAATATTTAGTAAGTCTTTTACAGTGCGTCCGTCGTGCATTGTGTGGTCCTGCGGCTTATCCCACCTTTTAATTCCGCTTTAAAAGCCAACATTTGCGTAATAATTAAGACTTAAGCGTCAGATTTTAACGTGTTTGAAATTAATTTCTTTGGAAATAAAAATCCTGTGGGTTAATTCGACTGAAGCTATTTAAACAGATATGAAATGTATCTTTGGAATCGATCCTTGTTGAGTTGTTGCATTGGAACGCGACGGCGAAAATGGTGAATATACGTGGTCTGTTAGAAAAGTATCCGACCTTATTTTTTATTTTGAAAACCTGATGGATTTGAATCAAGCGCGCTTGAATGAGCCGACCTTGAACCGTCGAGCGCTTGTGTTAATTTTTTCCCGCCTGTAGATAGCGTCAGTTGCTGTGTTCGAGAGACGTATTGTGTAGTGCTCTCGTCGGTTTTTCAATACAAGTAAAATGACGGTACGACTGGATCAGCGCTACTGCATCAAATTTTGCCAGAAACTGGGCGACAACCATGTGGAAACCATTCGGAAGATTCAGACGGCTTTCGGTGACGATGATATGGGCATCACACAGATTAAGCAGTGGTACAACCGGTTAGTGGTACAAGACGGTCGCACATCGGTTGAAAGCGAGCCACGCTCTGGTCGGCCATCAACATGCTGAAATGAACATGTACTATAGGGAGGTCCTACGTCGCCTACGTGATACGTGATGCTGTGCGGCGCAAGCGATTTGAGTTGTGGTCATCATGAAATTGACGACTCCATCACGACAATGCTCCAGTACATTCTTCGCACTTGGTTCACATTTTTTTGTGACTCCTCTGGTTCGACAGAATCTTGATATGCCCCCCTGCGACTTCTGGCTATTCCTCAAAGTCAAGAGGTCATTGAAAGGAACGCGATTTCAGACAAGAGAGGACATTATGGCTGCAACGACAGCCGAGCTAAAGTCGATTTCGGAAGAGGCTTTTTCGGAATGCTTCCAACAATAGCGGCACCGCTGCGAGAAGTGTGTGGAGTCCCAAGGAGACTACTTTGAGGGTGATTAGGTTTCCAACGTTCCAGGTATGCCAGTTTTTTTTTACCGGCTAAAGGACGGATACTTTTCTAACAGACCACGTAAATCCATCACACGATTCGATCAAGAAATCTTAGAATGCACTAGGCGGAATGCAAACACACAACTGTAGTGTGCATATGTAGAGAAAACTTCAATGCGCCACTACATTCGATTTGATAGTAAGTCGAGAAATAAGCTGAGGAACTTGTCTTTTGAGGGTGGATAGAGAAAATCAGATAGACAAGATTAGATTGCCAAGATTAGACTAAACACACCACACTGGATAAGACTCTAGAATTAGTTAGAAAACGCAGGCAGGCGAATATGAAAGAGACCGGAGTGGATTAGGTTGACATTAGTTGTGTTGAGAATTAGTGTAGCATTGTATTCATGTATTGATTCGTTACATAAATGACAGGGAAGTAAAGACCCAAGTTATAATTTTGTTACATAATTGATGGGGTAGTTGTAACTGCAGAGAGACAAGGAACTCTTCGGGGTTTGTCTAGCCTTGTCTGTCTAGTCTTGTTTGTCTAGTCTTGTCTGTCTAGTCTTGTCTGTCTAATCTTGTCTGTCTAATCTTGTCTCTCTAGTCTAGTCTTGTCTGTCTAGTCTAGTCTTGTCTGTATGGTCTAGTTTAGTCTTGTCTGTCTATTCTAGTCTTACCTTCCCCACAATTGATAGGAGGCTGATGCCTTTCTTCAATATGGGGAATACGATCGCTTTCTTCCACGTTGACGGTATATGTTCCAAATGCCAAATTTGAAGTAGGAAAGCCGTTGTAACAAAATGTTGCCTCCGGCTTTGATCATCTCAGCGGTAACTTGATCGATGCCTGGCGCTTTTCCATTTTCAGCGATTTTATTGGTGTCGTGACTTCAACAATCGTTGGGTCGCCATCGAGGAACGAGATCACTGGTTTGTTGATGATCAGCGGTGTCGGCACTGGTCCCTGTGGCGGATCGTGATTGTACAGTTCATTAAAGTTCCCTCCACCGGTGCGGACGCTCGGCTGGAGATCTAACGAAAGTTCCATCCGATTTCGTGATATCATCGTTTGTTGATTTTGTCTTCCCGCTCAACTTTCTGATGTCTTGATACAAAGTCCGGTATTCGTGTCTCGATTCTGCTTCCTCCATTTTAGTCGCGACATTGTTCCAATACGCCTCTCGTTCCATCTTCATCGGATGTCGTACTTGTTTATTCAATCGGCGGTATTGTTCAAAATCGACGTGCTTGACTCGTTTCCGTTGATCCACCAAGTCCAAATACTCGTCCGTAATCCAGGCTTGTATCCAGCGACGAATCGGCGGACATAGCTGAGCGGCACACTCCATGATTGAACCAAACATTTGCTTTTATTCCTCATCGATATCGTCCGATTGTTCAAGCACTGCAAATTTATTGCGAAACTCGATTGGGAATTTTTGACCGATTGTAGGATCTCTCAAACACGCCCATTTTCGCTTGACCACGCGTGGTGCTTTCGCCTTTGTTCGTTGTAATCGTAACTGCAACGTAGCTCGTACGAGATAATGGTCGGATCCACAATCGGGTCCCCGCATCGCACGTACATCTTTGAGCGTCGATCGAAATCGAGAATTGATCAAAACGTAGTCCAGCATCTCTGAGGTGTTAGGCCACGTAAGTTGATGTTTGCGCGGATGCTGGAAGGCGCTTTTTCCGATGAGTAGATTGTTCGACGCTGCGAATGATAGAAGGCGCGTTGTTCCGTTCCGTTGTAATTTATGTAACCCAACATTTTCTCCCAACCTGCTCCATCTGCACCCGTATGCGCATTGAAGTCACCCGCTAGTATGATCAGTTCAGTTTGGGGAGTGGTGTCCAGTGCGAGCTGTAGTTTGATTATAGAAAGCATCCGTTATCACATCGGCGCTCGTTTCAGTCGGGGCGTAAATGGATATGACGTGAGTGGTGATCGTCCCCTTGATTGTGATGGTTGCCACCCGCTCTGATATTGGTTGAAAGGCGATGATGCTGCTGGTTGCTACACGATCAATCATGAAGCCAACGCATGAAGTATTTCATCGCATCATCGATATTCGGTGAATGGACGACCATTTGCCCAGATCCCGTAATTCGTAGTTCCGATAGTACCATAATCGATATTCCGTATTTCTTTTGCTCCATGGCAATAATTTCCGTTTGGCCGACGTGATGACCAGTACGAACATTCCACGCAGCGAGCCGAATTTTCGATTTCGGCGTAATAAATTTGAGTCTTTTTTACAACTCTCGTTACGTAATATACTATTAAGAATCAGCAGCAGCTGGCGTTTTCTATTCTCCCTTCCAGTCCTTCTTAACTTTGGAATCTTTGGAAACTGGGGTTTGGAATCTACCATGTCCAAATTTGCTTTAGGTATCAATGAACTTAAGATTGATCTTCACAAGAGCAACGCGCTTGGTATGGAATAGAAGCCATTTCCTTAAAGTGATCAGCCTCTTCTTCGGCCATATACAACATCCCTTAATCATAAGGAAGTCATTGTTTACTTCACCATACTGAAGGAAACCACCCATTGAAATAATCGATTTTTCTGTTAAATCGTATTCCGTTGAAGCATTGTTCTTATTCACCTTGCCGTCTTTGGTGTGGATACCAGCACAAATGCCGTACATTTTCTTCTTCATTTCGGTACAATGACAAATTAGGTCTTGGGTGTGGATACTAGTACCAATGCCGTAGATTTTCTTCTTCATTTCGGTACGACGACAAATTATTAAATTTACGCTGCTTGATCGTTACACTTCGAGACGGTGGTGGCCTAGTGCCAAGGTGTCAGACTTCGCAGCCGTAAGTCCCGGGTTCAATTCCTGGGCATTGGGGAAAATAAGACACCGTTCTCCTGCAGATGGCTCTAGCAAAGTCATCGCAGTAAAAATCTGCCTCGAAACCAACCCTCCCCCCCCCCCCAATTTCATGGCTCGCCATCCATGTTAAAAACTGTAAGGGCTCCCCTACACTTGTGTCTAAGACCAAGCACAAGTGTAGGCTGTGCGAGGAGGCCAAGGCCAAGGCCAAAGCCCAGGGAGCTGTAGCGCCAAGGGATTGTTTGTTTTGATCGTCACCCTTCGTCGTCCTGGTGTAGATCAGTTGTGCACGATGTTGGACGATCTGTTTGATCAAACCATTCTGTTGTAATTCGATGAGAGCCCGACAAGCTCAAAACCCGCGAACCTTCAACCTTTCGGAAACCACCGACGGTGTGCTCAACTTGTAGGATGGAACATCCTTATACAGCTTATCGTACGTGGCCTTGTCAAACAAACTCTGGTTGTTCAACTTGTCGCGGAGCTTTCCCTTGGACCACTTCTTCTTCTTGGCCTTTCCGCCTTCTTCTTCTGGGTCTTTTGAGCCTGCCTCGCAGACAACTTTCTTCGGCGGCATGCCGTCGTGTCAAAAAAGAAGCCTAGTCTAGATGATGGCAGCCCTTCTGATCGGCGCGAGCAACGGTGAAGGAGACTATGGATGGATGCCAGGCTCCAATATACGCGACCTTGCGGAGACCTTTGTGGGTTTTACGCGGCAATTTCTTTGTACGCCAACGTGAAGTTACACCTTTGTATACTTTACCCTTGGTGACACCAATATAATCAATAATCTCGAGTTGAGCGAAAACGTTAGCAACTGGAATTGGATTTTCAAGATGTTCACCTGCCCATTGAATCTTATCGGCAATGGTACCTCCAATTGAAATTCCATAATGTGAGCTTTTTCTGGCGCTTCTTCAACAACTTCGTCTGCGTGTGTGCGATAACACGAACAACTTTGCTATACTTGACAATCTTCTTGAATTGATGCTCAATGGATTTTTTGCTAAGATCATCTTGCCATTTCTTGAAGGCTTTGGTGAAAGACTTATCCTTGATCTTCTACCAAGTATTGTATGGCAATCTTCAGAAAAATGTTTAGCACAGACAGTGGCCAAGACACGTTGACCAACGTTGATCCAACGTAGCCAATAATGACCATTGGTGCGGTTTCCAAAATGGTCACAGCTTCTACAATTTCTTTCTGATTGATCTTTGATCCAGGTCTGTCAGCTTCAGGAACAACGTGGGTCATACCAGCATTATAGCCAATGAAGGCAGTCACATGAACAGGTTTGGATGGGTCATCCCTTGGGAAAGCCTTTACCTAGCCAGGGTGACTTTGGGACCTCCATTTAGGGTAGAATCACATCGACTCGTGACGCGGCGCACTGAACTTTCTGTGAGATATGTCGAAGACTGAAGTGAAAATGCAAGTCTTGTCTGTCTAGACTTGTCCGTATAGTCTTGTCCGTCTTAGTCTGTCCGTCTAGTCTTGTCCGTCTAGTCTTGTCCGTCTAGTCTTGTCCGTCTAGCCTTGTCCGTCTAGTCTTATCCGTCTAGTCTTGTCCGTCTAGTCTTGTCCGTCTAGTCTTGTCCGTCTAGTCTTGTTCGTCTAGTCTTGTCCGTCTAGTCTCGTCAGTCTAGTCTTGTCCGTCTAGTCTTGTCCGTTTAGTCTTGTCTGTCTAGTTTTGTCCATCTAGTCTTGTCCGTCTTGTCTTGTCCGTCTAGTCTTGTCCGTCTAGTCCTGTCCGTCTAGTCTTGTCCGTCTAGTCTTGTCCGTCTAGTCTCGTCCGTCTAGTCTTGTCCTTCTAGTCTTGTCCGTTTAGTCTTGTCCGTCTAGTTTTGTCCGTCTAGTCTTGTCCGTCTTGTCTTGTCCGTCTAGTCTTGTCCGTCAAGTCTTGTCCGTCAAGTCTTGTCCGTCTAGTCTTGTCCGTCTAGTCTTGTCTGTCTAGTCCTGTCTGTATAGTCTTGTCTGTCTAGTCTGCCTAGTCTTGTCTGTCTAGTCTTGTCCGTCTAGTCTTGTCTGTCTAGTCTTGTCTGTCTAGTCTTGTCTGTCTAGTCTTGTCTGTCTAGTCTTGTCTGTCTAGTCTTGTCTGTCTAGTCTTGTCTGTCTAGTCTTGTCTGTCTAGTCTTGTCTGTCTAGTCTTGTCTGTCTAGTCTTGTCTGTCTAGTCTTGTCTGTCTAGTCTTGTCTGTCTAGTCTTGTCTGTCTAGTCTTGTCTGTCTAGTCTTGTCTGTCTAGTCTTGTCTGTCTAGTCTTGTCTGTCTAGTCTTGTCTGTCTAGTCTTGTCTGTCTAGTCTTGTCTGTCTAGTCTTGTCTGTCTAGTCTTGTCTGTCTAGTCTTGTCTGTCTAGTCTTGTCTGTCTAGTCTTGTCTGTCTAGTCTTGTCTGTCTAGTCTTGTCTGTCTAGTCTTGTCTGTCTAGTCTTGTCTGTCTAGTCTTGTCTGTCTAGTCTTGTCTGTCTAGTCTTGTCTTGTCAAATTCAATTTCTCTCGAGTTTATCGGATTATGAGTAATCTAAAGATCTTGCGCCTTCTAAAACGTTTTACATTTTTTTTGGATTTGTGATTGAATCCTGATGGTTTTGTCGTTGTTGTTAGAAAAAGGAGAAGCACGGAATGAAAAGCGAAGATGTAAAAGCCCAAACCGAAGCGATTCATCATCGTGCCCCCGCATAAATAAATCGCGCAGAAGGATCTCGTGTTTTTCTTCCGCGCTTACATACACACGCCCAGGACACATTTCTTTCCGCATGGCGATAGAATTTCCCGTCTTCGGTCTGATTTGGTTGCGGAGCCTGGGGCCACCAATTTTCCAGCGGAATCAATTACATTAGGTTTAATGCCGGCACAACGACATCCAGACGAACTGAAATTGAAAACCGCGCGTGTGCACGGTTTCAATTTTAATTTCTGGGTGTAATTTTGTTGTGCGCGTGTTAGTGGAAAATATTTATTAGTGTAATGGGATCTCTTCCTTTATTTCGTTTCACAACTTTTATTTCGATTAAAATATTAAATTGGCTGAATAGACTGGACTTAATTCGCTTCCACAAGGTAAATAAACAACAAGGCATTGAATTGAGAATGTTTGAAATATTTTGAGTTTTATGGTACAGATTAGGAGTTGTATGCGTCAAATATGGTATGACCCATATATTATGGTATGACCCATATTGACAAAGAAGGCAAGTATAGATTAGACAAGATGCGACAAAACTGAACTTTTATGGTAAAGATTACGAGTTGTATAGGTAAAATATGGTATGACCCATATATGATGGTATGACCCGTATTGCTAAATAAGGCAAGTATAGATTAGACAAGACTCGACAAAAGTGAACTTTTATGGTAGAGATTAGGAGTTGTATGGATCAAATATGGTATGACCCATATATGATGGTATGACCCATATATGATGGTATGACCCATATTGCCAAATAAGGCAAGTACAGATTAGACAAGATGAGACAAAAGTGAATTTTTATGGTAGAGATTTGGAGTTGTATGGGTCAAATATGGTATGACCCATATTTGATGGTATGACCAATATTTCGAAATAAGGCAAGTATAGATTAGACAAGACGCGACAAAAGTGACCTTTTATGGTACAGATTAGGAGTTGTATGGGTCAAATATGACATGGCCCATATATGATGGTATGACCCATATTGCCAAATAAGGCAAGTATAGATTAGACAAGACTCGACAAAAGTGAACTTTTATGGTACAGATTAGGAGTTGTATGGGTCAAATATGGTATGACCCATATTTGATGGTATGACCAATGTTACCAAATAAGGCAAGTATAGATTAGACAAGACGCGACAAAAGTGCACTTTTATGGTACAGAGTAGGAGTTGTATGGGTCAAATATGGTTTGACCAATATATGATGGTATGACCCATATTGCCAAATAACGCAAGTACAGATTAGACAAGACGCGACAAAAGTGAAATTTTATGGTAGTGATTAGGAGTTGTATGGGTCAAATATGGTATTACCCATATATGATGGTATGACCCTCATTTCCAAATAAGGCAAGAATAGTTTATACAAGACGCGAGAAAAGTGAACTTTTATGGTAAAGATTATAAGTTGTATGGGTCTTGATATAGTTTGCCAAATGAGTCAAATGATATAGTATGCCAAAGTATAGATTAAACACGACATGGCAAGAGTATGCAAAATTATACAAGACCAAAGAACACAGAGTAAATAACAAGGCAAAGATTGAATGCAGAATGTTGGCAATATTCTTAGTTTTATGGCGCAGATTAGGAATTGCCCATACAATTCCTCAGATATGGTATGCCAAATATACCAAGAATAAATTAGGCAAGTCTAGACAAAACCAAACAAATCTAGACTAGACTAAACAAGTTCGGACACTACCAGAGAAGACTAAATATACTTCGCTGTTTACAAAATCGCTGACATTAAATGTGCAAAAGTAGATTTGCTTTTTATTGTTACATACTTCTCCGGTTTCAGTTGTAAAACGTAATTTATTTCCAAGTTTTTTTCCTCTATTTTCGTTCGGTGTAACTGCTCCTCATAAACTTTACTACGCGAACTATCGCTCGCTGCACGAACAGAACTCTATCGCATTGACCCCATCGCCTTTCAATTCAATTAAACATTATCCCTTATTTATTTATCGCCTCTCCTTCCTCGCCCACTCAAAACTTTATACACAACTGACCCCATTGTTCTGATATATGTCTATCTAGTCTTGTGTGTCTAGTCTTGTCTGTCTAGTCTTGTCTGTCTAGTCTTGCCTGTCTAGTCTTGTCTGTCTTATCTTGTCTATCTAGTCTTGTCTGTCTAGTCTTGTCTGTCTAGTCTTGTCTGTCTAGTCTTGTCTGTCTAGTCTTGTCTGTCTAGTCTTGTCTGTCTAGTCTTGTCTGTCTAGTCTTGTCTGTCTAGTCTTGTCTGTCTAGTCTTGTCTGTCTAGTCTTGTCTGTCTAGTCTTGTCTGTCTAGTCTTGTCTGTCTAGTCTTGTCTGTCTAGTCTTGTCTGTCTAGTCTTGTCTGTCTAGTCTTGTCTGTCTAGTCTTGTCTGTCTAGTCTTGTCTGTCTAGTCTTGTCTGTCTAGTCTTGTCTGTCTAGTCTTGTCTGTCTAGTCTTGTCTGTCTAGTCTTGTCTGTCTAGTCTTGTCTGTCTAGTCTTGTCTGTCTAGTCTTGTCTGTCTAGTCTTGTCTGTCTAGTCTTGTCTGTCTAGTCTTGTCTGTCTAGTCTTGTCTGTCTAGTCTTGTCTGTCTAGTCTTGTCTGTCTAGTCTTGTCTGTCTAGTCTTGTCTGTCTAGTCTTGTCTGTCTAGTCTTGTCTGTCTAGTCTTGTCTGTCTAGTCTTGTCTGTCTAGTCTTGTCTGTCTAGTCTTGTCTGTCTAGTCTTGTCTGTCTAGTCTTGTCTGTCTAGTCTTGTCTGTCTAGTCTTGTCTGTCTAGTCTTGTCTGTCTAGTCTTGTCTGTCTAGTCTTGTCTGTCTAGTCTTGTCTGTCTAGTCTTGTCTGTCTAGTCTTGTCTGTCTAGTCTTGTCTGTCTAGTCTTGTCTGTCTAGTCTTGTCTGTCTAGTCTTGTCTGTCTAGTCTTGTCTGTCTAGTCTTGTCTGTCTAGTCTTGTCTGTCTAGTCTTGTCTGTCTAGTCTTGTCTGTCTAGTCTTGTCTGTCTAGTCTTGTCTGTCTAGTCTTGTCTGTCTAGTCTTGTCTGTCTAGTCTTGTCTGTCTAGTCTTGTCTGTCTAGTCTTGTCTGTCTAGTCTTGTCTGTCTAGTCTTGTCTGTCTAGTCTTGTCTGTCTAGTCTTGTCTGTCTAGTCTTGTCTGTCTAGTCTTGTCTGTCTAGTCTTGTCTGTCTAGTCTTGTCTGTCTAGTCTTGTCTGTCTAGTCTTGTCTGTCTAGTCTTGTCTGTCTAGTCTTGTCTGTCTAGTCTTGTCTGTCTAGTCTTGTCTGTCTAGTCTTGTCTGTCTAGTCTTGTCTGTCTAGTCTTGTCTGTCTAGTCTTGTCTGTCTAGTCTTGTCTGTCTAGTCTTGTCTGTCTAGTCTTGTCTGTCTAGTCTTGTCTGTCTAGTCTTGTCTGTCTAGTCTTGTCTGTCTAGTCTTGTCTGTCTAGTCTTGTCTGTCTAGTCTTATCTGTCTAGTCTTGTCTGTCTAGTTTTGTCTGTCGAGTCTTGTCTGTCTAGTCTTGTCTGGCTAGTCTTGTCTGTCTAGTCTTGTCATCTAGTCTTGTCTGTCTAGTCTTGTCTGTCTAGTCTTGTCTGTCTAGTCTTGTCTGTCTAGTCTTGTCTGTCTAGTCTTGTCTGTCTAGTCTTGTCTGTATAGTCTTGTCTGTCTAGTCTTGTCTGTCTAGTCTTGTCTGTCTAGTCTTGTCTGTCTAGTCTTGTCTGTCTAGTCTTGTCTGTCTAGTCTTGTCTGTCTAGTCTTGTCTGTCTAGTCTTGTCTGTCTAGTCTTGTCTGTCTAGTCTTGTCTGTCTAGTCTTGTCTGTCTAGTCTTGTCTGTCTAGTCTTGTCTGTCTAGTCTTGTCTGTCTAGTCTTGTCTGTCTAGTCTTGTCTGTCTAGTCTTGTCTGTCTAGTCTTGTCTGTCTAGTCTTGTCTGTCTAGTCTTGTCTGTCTAGTCTTGTCTGTCTAGTCTTGTCTGTCTAGTCTTGTCTGTCTAGTCTTGTCTGTCTAGTCTTGTCTGTCTAGTCTTGTCTGTCTAGTCTTGTCTGTCTAGTCTTGTCTGTCTAGTCTTGTCTGTCTAGTCTTGTCTGTCTAGTCTTGTCTGTCTAGTCTTGTCTGTCTAGTCTTGTCTGTCTAGTCTTGTCTGTCTAGTCTTGTCTGTCTAGTCTTGTCTGTCTAGTCTTGTCTGTCTAGTCTTGTCTGTCTAGTCTTGTCTGTCTAGTCTTGTCTGTCTAGTCTTGTCTGTCTAGTCTTGTCTGTCTAGTCTTGTCTGTCTAGTCTTGTCTGTCTAGTCTTGTCTGTCTAGTCTTGTCTGTCTAGTCTTGTCTGTCTAGTCTTGTCTGTCTAGTCTTGTCTGTCTAGTCTTGTCTGTCTAGTCTTGTCTGTCTAGTCTTGTCTGTCTAGTCTTGTCTGTCTAGTCTTGTCTGTCTAGTCTTGTCTGTCTAGTCTTGTCTGTCTAGTCTTGTCTGTCTAGTCTTGTCTGTCTAGTCTTGTCTGTCTAGTCTTGTCTGTCTAGTCTTGTCTGTCTAGTCTTGTCTGTCTAGTCTTGTCTGTCTAGTCTTGTCTGTCTAGTCTTGTCTGTCTAGTCTTGTCTGTCTAGTCTTGTCTGTCTAGTCTTGTCTGTCTAGTCTTGTCTGTCTAGTCTTGTCTGTCTAGTCTTGTCTGTCTAATCTTGTCTGTCTAGTCTTGTCTGTCTAGTCTTGTCTCTCTAGTCTTGTCTGTCTAGTCTTGTCTGTCTAGTCTTATCTGTCTAGTCTTGTCTGTCTAGTCTTGTCTGTCGAGTCTTGTCTGTCTAGTCTTGTCTGGCTAGTCTTGTCTGTCTAGTCTTGTCATCTAGTCTTGTCTGTCTAGTCTTGTCTGTCTAGTCTTGTCTGTTTAGTCTCGTCTGTCTAGTCTTGTCTATCTAGTTTGTAGAGTTTGATGTTGTTCAGTCTGGGATTATCGGATATGTCTGTGTAGAGGGTCGATTTCGTTCGGAGCGGTCGAAAATGGACCAATTAAAACGCCGGTTCAAATGATGCGGCCCAATTGATTGAAATATTAATCAGCTTTGACGTCGTGCCAATCAAACCCATTAAAACAAACAGGAAAAAATATCAACTTCAATTCAATTAAAACGAACAGAAAAAATAACATCGAACGGCAGAAAAATGAAAATGATTGAAATATCAACCCTTTGATATTGTTCAATGAAAGTTAATTGTTCATGAGATTAAATCTTGAAAGATACTTACAAGGTTAGATGAGATATGATTAAATAAGATTAAATCAGTGTGGAGAAGCTTGGATGAGTTTAAACTAGACTGGACACAACTAAACAAGAATTGAAAAGCTTGTATACGTTTCTACAAACCTAAACAAGAGTGGACAAGCTTGTTTAAGCCTAAACAAGAATGGACAAGCTTTCATAAGTCTAGATAAAAGTAAAAAAAGTGTGGACAAGCTTTTATAAGACTTAACCTAACTAAACTAGAATGGACAAGCTTGTATAAGTTTAAACACGAGTGATTAAGAGTCGTGCGAAGTTGACCCCCGAATTTTTGAAAAATTGATTTTTTGTTCTAGCAAGATTTCGAATAGTTCTAGCTTGAAAATTGCATTAGTTCCGGGGAATTTCGGGCAGAAATCGAGAAAAACAATTTGGGGGCCAACTTCACGCAGCCCCCTCTTTTTCAGGAAAAAGAGTTTTGAAGTAAAATTTCGGTTCTTTATATAGAGTTCTACAGGTTCTCAATCGATAATGTTTTTTTTTTGCAAAATTTTGTAATTTTTTAAAAAATAAAAAAAATATCTGTTAACGGTTTCCGATTGTACCAAGGCAGATTTACTAAAATGCTTATTAGACCTTTTTGTAAAATCAATATTTAAATTTATTTATAAAAAACTTTCGACGAAGATAAAAAAAAAATACAAGAGTTCTGATATGTGTTCTGAGTAGCCCCCGGAGAGTTCTAAACAAATAACCAATACAATTTCTTTGTCAAACCAATATTAAAGAAATTATAAGCAAAAACAGGCGCTATTTTTTTTTAAATTACAGAACTCCAAAAATAAATTTTTTACATGAGTTCTGTTAAGAGTTCTGGGTAGCCCCTCCAGAGTTCTGAAGAAATCTCTTTTATAATTTCCATGTCCGACCAATATTAAAGAAGTTATAAGCAAAAACGAGGCGAAATTTTTTTGAAAATTACAGAATACAATTTTTTTTTTCATGAGCTGATAGTAGCCCCCGGAGAGTTCTGAATAAATAACCTATACAATTTCTTTGTGAAACCAATATTAAAGAGTTATAAGCAAAAACGAGGCGTTAAATCATTGAAAATTAAAGAATTCCAAATTTTTTTTTTCCTTGAGTTTTGTTAAGAGTTCTGGGTAGCCCCTCGAGAGTTCTGTACCAATTTCGTGTATAATTACCACGTCCGACCTTAATATTGATCGAAGAAGTTATAAGCGAAAAATTCTGCGTTTTGTTGCTAAAGTTTTTTGAACATTAAAAAATTGAAAAAAAATTATTTTCGTTCATGAGTTTTGATAAGAGTTCTGAGTATCCCCCGGAGAGTTCTGAACAAATAACCAATACAATTTCTTTGTCAAATCCATATTAAAGAAGTTATAAGCAAAAACAAGGCGCTACATTTTTGAAAATTACAAAATTACAAAAAAAATCATTTTCCATGAGTTCTGTTAGAAGTTTTGGGTAGCCCCTCGAGAGTTCTGAACAAATCTCTTTTATAATTTCCATGTCCGACCAATATTAAAGAAGTTATAAGCAAAAACGAGGCGCGGTTATATTGGTTCAACAAAGAAATTGAACAAAACAAAATTAGCGCCTCGTTTTTGCTTATAACTTCAAATTCAAATTAATTTATTAACCAAAAAAAGATGTATATATAAAGATACATATTGGTAAGTCAATACAATGATTAAAATAGTTTAACATACTCATCAATCGTATATAAACATTTTGAAATAAGAATGTCTCTCATTTTTTTCCTGAACTTTCTGATCGAGACTTCCTGGGTAAGACTTGTAGGTAGCTTGTTATATAAGTAGATTCCAGCAACAGCGGGCGCTTTACTGCAGACAGTCAATCTTGAATAGGGGGTATATAGTTTCATGCATCCTCTAGTATTATAATTATGATTATCTTGATGTTTAGGAATTAATTGCTTATTTGTGTGTATATAACAATTGGTTTCAAGAATGAAGAGACTTAATACAGTTAAAATTTTTAAGTTAGTAAAGTGAGGCCTGCACGATGTATAAGCCGGTAAACCAAGAAGGGCTCTTAGTATCCGTTTCTGTGCTTTCAAAACTTTCGGCCACTCTGGTGAAGTCCCCCAAGCTATTATACCATATAAGAATCATGTCAAGAATTGACTGAATTTCAGCAAAATAAAAGTTCAATAATTCTGGTACACTCAAAAACCTCTTCAGGTAGCGGAGACAGTAGGCTTTCTTACTGAGCGTCTTACACACCCTGTCGATGGTCATGTGCCAAGCTAAGTTTTCTTCAAAACATATACCAAGAAATTTTGTGAAATTTACACGTTTTATCGCACATTGATCCGTTTGTATAGAAATATCCTTGGCGTATTCACTACGTTGAGTTTTGAATAAAATGAATTCAGTTTTTTCGATGTTGAAAAATAATTTATTCGCTGAAAACCAACTGGATAAGTCCCGCACTAAGAGATTTGCATTTCGCTGTGTATCTAATAAAGTTTCATTAGAAATGAGAAAGCTGGCATCGTCTGCGTATAAGGTGCAGTATCTTCCTTGGATAAACGGAATTAGATCAGCTAAATATAGGATGAACAAAGTTGGGGCAAGAACACTCCCTTGAGGTACCCCCCCCCCTGAATTAAAAGCCATATCTGATGTCACACTTTTCCTTGAATGGGACTGTATCAATACATATTGCGTACGATTTTTTATGAATGAGTGGATCCAGTTTACTGCTATTCCTCTTATTCCATACGAAAATAATTTGTTCATTAACTGGGCGTGATCGACACAGTCAAAAGCTTTGCTTAAATCTGCCCTTATCCACTTCTGACAGAATTTTATTATATAAGCCTACAATCGCTGAAGTTGTGGACTTGCCCCTTTGAAAGCCATGCTGTTCCATCGGAATTAAATTATGTTTGGAAATAAACGGTGTAAGTCTGTACAGAATACTGTTTCCAGGATTTTCGAGAGTACAGATAGCAAAGCAATAGGCCTATAGTTATTCAGAGAATGTTTATTTCCTTTCTTGAAGATAGGTAGTATAGTGGCTACTTTAAGAATATCGGGAAACTTCGCTGATTTAAATAAGCAGTTGACTAGACTTTGCAACGGCTTGAGCAGATGCAGAACGTTTTCTTTCAGTAAACGGCAGGGAATACCATCGGGACCGTGCGAATTTTTGTTTTTTAATTTCTCAGTTAGTATATTTAACAGTTCCGTTTCACTAATGTCGTCGACATACATAGTTTCTTCTATGAAGGGAATATGGTAATTCGTTATTTCCGTAGGTGTGATGTCCTTCATTATTTCCCCCGGCGCTTTTATAAAAAAAGCTTCGCAATTTTATTGCTATCCTGGATCCGGGCGTCATCAATATCTATAATAAAACTTTCCTGTTTGGGCGATTTGTTTGTTTGCTGATTAATAAGTGTCCATAGATCTTTCTGCTTATTATCGGGATTAGCAAGAAGGTTACGAAAATAATTTCGTTTGGATTCGCTTATTAATTTGAAATCAGTTCTTTTATTTCTTAAGTAGTAAGCGCGTAGTTGGGGAAATTCTTTTGGTCTCTTAAATTTCTACTAGAGATTCTGGCTTCCATTGTGATCCAAGTTTGGTTGTGCATGTTGGTCTGTGTTAGAGGGAAACTACTGTAGTAATGGTGTTGCAGCGTGTTTACCAGTGCAACTATTTTCTCATTGCAGTCATCTGTGTTGAGGACGTCGGACCATGTTTCACGTTTTAGGCACTCTTCAAAATTTAGTTTATTTTGAAGAGTGTGTTTACGCATAAGCCTCTGTTTCATATTTCTGTTGCCGCTGCTCAAGCCGCTCAGAATTAACATCCTATGATCTGATAGTGGGCAGTCTTCTACCGAGGTTGTCCAATCTTGCTTGAAATTAACAAAAATATTGTCAATCATTGAGCACGAAGTCTCGGTAATTCTAGGGTTTTGATTTACTAGCTGTACAAGACCAAAAGAAGACATCAAGTTTACCAGGCCTTTACTTTCGTTTGAATGTTGTGCTAAATTTATGTTGAAATTCCCAACAATAATAAAAGAAGAGAATTTTGGAAATAAACTATGCAGGAGATTTTCGAGTACCATCATAGATAAATCTACCGAGCCCAAGGGGGGTCTATATATATTAATTAAAACTGTAGATCGCTCTTTTTTTCTCCATACCATAGCACAGAGTTCTATCTGCTTCTCGATAGCACAGCTGTCTAGAGGCAGTTGTTGAGCACTCATGGATAGTAGATTGAGGGTATCTCTTGCCCATAATGCAACTCCTCCACCACTGGACTCTTGGCGACAATATGAGCTTATTAAGGTGTAGTTTTCTAAGTGGATTTGTTGGACAAACTCCTCTTTCAACCATGTCTCGGCCAGGCAGATGAATAGGGGTTTATATAGTTCTAGTAAGATTTCTAATTGGTTAATTTTTTGTTTCATACTTTGAATATTCATAAAAATAAGAACATTGTCACAACCAGAATTAGCTTTCGATTTCTCTTTTTTGTTACTTCCGTTTAGAAGCTTATTTGTATTACGGGACGGATGAACTTTTAAACCAAATTTTTCCGATTTTCCAGTCTCAGAAAATAACGGTTGACGCAAGTAAACTTAGGCCAAGTTTCTGGAGTTTGCAAAATATTAAGGTAATCGAATGGGGCCGATATTTTAAAAGAGGAGTACTCCTCTGGGCGTCTTGACTGAAGCTTCTTACATGTGGCTTCCATGATTTCTTTTTTCTGTAGGTAGTCTATTATGTCTTTTTCTGTTAGACTCGGTTCTAATTTAAATACATGTAAATGCGCGTATTTATTAGCGGCTTTAATATCATTCGTTTCTGAACTTCCAATAATAATATTTGAATTCCTTTTTTTCTTGTTGTTTCTATTTTTTTTAATTTGCCATGTTTCTGTATTTTTAACTGTATCAGTCTCTCCCGTGCAGTTTTTTCCCATACCGACGGCTTTATCGGTTTTTAGATTGCTTTTTACTTTCTCGTGCGGTCTTTTATCTGACTTATCAATGTCCTCAATATTGTTTGACTCGATGCAAACAGGTTTTAGCAAAGTGTCGGAGGATTCTTTATTGTCTCGAGACGAAATAAACTGTAACAATTATTTGTTCTGTTCGCCCAAAACTTCAATATCATTAGTGAGTTGTGTAATACGCTCTTCGAAAATATGGGTAAGTGATTCCACTTCCTTTTTAATAATGCCAGTCAAAAGGTTATGAAATTCACAACCTGTTAGATATGACATTATTTTCTCACATCCAGCAGAGGGTATATTAGATCTGAGTTCTCTGGCCATTGTTTAAACAATGATAAACACTTGATTTGTAGTTGTAAATAACTTTGAGCACTTGACTACAACTTGGTCGACTCACACAAGACTCGTTTAATATTGGTTTGACAAAGAAATTGTATCGGTTATATGTTCAGAACTCACCGGGGGCTACTCAGAACTCATATCATAACTCATGTTTTTCTAGAATTTTCAAAAAATTTGCGCCTCGTTTTTGCTTATAACTTCTTTAATTTTGGTCGGACGTGATATTTATAAAAGAGATTTGTTCAGAACTCTCGAGGGGCTACCCAGAACTCTTAACAGAACTCTTTTTTTAACTCTGTAATTTTCAAAAACTTATTTAATATTGCTTTGACGAAGAAATTGTATTGGTTCTAAACAAATAGAACTCTCCGGGGGATACTCAGAACTCTTATCAGAACTCTGTATTATTATACAATGTATATAATAATACAAATATATAGATAATGTATTATTATTATTTTTATCTTCGTCGAAAGTTTTTTATAAATAAATTTATAAATATTGATTTTACAAAAATGTCTAATAAGCATTTTTTGTAAATCTGCCTTAGTACAATCGGAAACCGTTATCAGATTTCTTCTAGGTTTTCAAAAAATACAAAATTTTGCAAAAAAAAAGTAGAACTTTATGTATTTTATCGATTGAGAACTCTAGAAATCTATACAAAGAACTGAAATATTACATTAGAACACTTTTTCCTGAAAAGGAGGGGGCTGCGTGAAGTGTCGCCCCCCAATTTTTTTTCTCGATTTCTCCCGACATTCCCCGGAAGAACTCTAGAACTATTCGAAATATTGCCAGAACTCTAAAAAATTTCAATTTTTCAAAAATTCGGGGGCCAACTTCACACGACTGTGGTCAAGCTTGTTTAAGCCTAAACAAGAATGGACAAGCTTTTACAACTCAAGACAAAACTAAACAAGAATGGGAAAGCTTGTATAAAACAAAACTAAAACAAAACTACTTAAACAAAACTAAACAAGAATGCACAAGCTTGTAAAAGTCTCGACAAAACTAAACATGAGTGGACAAGCTTGTATATAACTCTAGGCAAAACTAAACAAGAATGGGAAAGCTTGTATAAGTCTGGACAAAACAGCAGGAGATTGGGCAAAACTAAACAAGATTAGAGACGTATATTGATTAGGGTACATGACAAGTCGGCACTGGATATGTCGGCACCGGACGACTCGGCACTTCCAACTCGGCACCGGGCAAGTCGGCACCGGGAAAACTCGGCACCGGATAAGTCGGCATGGGATAAGTCGACACCGGGCAAATCGGCACCAGTCATCAATATATAAATTTTCTAGTATAACATAGGTTTTGGTAATATCAAAAACAAAATAAATCTTTTTATAATTAAAAAAAGTAACGCACGCCCCTTGAAAGATGAAGGAAATTGTAAACTATTTATTTAGTCACCTTCTAGCCAACAGTAGAATTCATGTGAAAACAGCGTTAAATTAAAAACTAATAATAAAACATGAATAACTTTATTAAAGTTTAGAAATTACATTTCATAATTGTGAGATGATCTTCTCAGGTACTCCAACATGTTGTCCCTGTTATATGAATTTACTTTCTGCAGTAATATACTCGAGGAAAAACGTGTTTCCTGATCTCTGATTTATTGAGAAATAAATACTTACATTTTCTTCAATATCATAAAAAAGTATATAGATAAGAGGTTAAAAGAAAATTGAAAATACGAGTGCTGAAATGTCTCGGTGCCGATTTGCCCGATGCCGACTTATCCGGTGCCGACTTTTCCCGGTGCCGAGTTGTCCGGTGCCGACTTATCCGGTGCCGACTTATCCGGTGCCGAGTTGGAAGTGCCGACTCGTCCGTGTCCGTATTGATTAATACAGATTATTTATTCTTCCAAATCTACAACTCTGTAATAACAATTTAACTAATAATAACACCCATGATATCTGTGAGCAAACTGATTAAGTTTAAAAACAATTTCTAGATCAGATCTATATGGTCAAGATTAGGCCAGGGGGAATGGCGGCCCGTGGGCCGCATGTGGCTCCCGTTGACATGTTATGCGGCCCGCGAAGCACTTTATAAATCACTTTAATTAAGAAAATATCTATTTACAATAAAAACTTTAAGTTGGTTTTAAAATAAACACAGTTATAAAAAATGCAGAAAGTCTGTCTGTAACATGTTTATTATGTTTGCCAAGCCTGGTGTTTACTTTATTATCTAGCTGCCACTATTCCATATTCATTGCACATTTACGGACTCTAAAAATATATCGTTTAATAAGCAGTGCCCTAAGGGAGATACCGCCCGACCACCTGCCCCTCAGTAGATGACGTCATCCGCCAAATCCGGCAAATATTGCTAAACTAATTATCACGATGCTGATTGGTTGATTAACGAATAAATAATTACAGTTGGCCTTGTGCCTCAATTTATATGTAATGGACAAGACTAGAAAGACAAGACTAGATAGACAAGACTAGACAGAGAAGACTGTCTGCTTCGCGCCCAATACTGTGCAGGTAGTCTTTGAAGCACCCGTGGCCACTAAGTGCCTGCGAGACAGAGAAGACTAGAGAGACGAAACTAGACAGACTAGATTAGACAGACGAAGCAAAATACATGAGACTAGATAGACGGGGCTAGATACATGAGACTAAATGCATGAGACTAGATAAGACTGAACAAAAAAATATAAGGAATTGTTTTGTTTTAATTTAATAAACATATTAAGATTTTGATTTATCGATAGTCGGTTAGGTGCGACCGGATGTTTGGCAGTCATAACAACTCCCCGGTATCTTATCAGCTGCAAGAGAGTGGAGAAATAATAAATTATGAAACGCATATCTCATATATCTGTGAAAACACTTTCTTCATCTTCTTCTCACTTATCAATGCAATTTCTTGGAAATCCTGGGCGGATGCTCTGTTTAGATGTTTGAGAATTACTAATATAAAATTGATCTTCCCATAAATCTAGGTAATTTAACAACTCTTTAAAGGAGTCAGCTAACATTGAGACGTTTATTCGGTTTTCTTTAATATCCCATATTAAGTCATTGTATAGATCATGATCTTCGGGTACACCTGCTTCAATTATCTTCTGCCACACTTTTATCCAAACTGCTTTCATCCATTAAGTCATACTTGCATCCACTTTTATCTACTTGCATCCACTTTTCACCTAGTTGCATCCACTTTTCATCACGCTAAACAGGGTGTGAGGTCTATGTAACCCCACGCTAAAAAGGGTGTGAGGTCTATGTAACCCCACGATAAACAGGGTGTGAGGTATATGCAACGATACGCTAAACAGGGTGAAAGGTCTATGTAACCCCACGCTAAACAGGGTGTGAGGTCTATGGTGCCCCACGCAAAAGAGGGTGTGAGGTCTATTTTTAGTCAGCTTTTATCAGCGTTTAATCAGCTTTAATCCTATTGGGTTAGTTGGGTTAGCAATATCTGCCGCGGCGGATGACGTCATCTACTGAGGGGGAGGCGGTCGGGCGGTATCTCCCTTAAGGCACATGCTAGAGCCGATCTGACACCAGGTTTGATTTTTCTCATCAAATGGTTGAAAAATGGTTTAGTCTAGTCCGTCTAGTCTTGTCTGTCTAGTCTAATAAACTTCTCTGATATCGAGTGTGATTAAGGGGCGATACCAACCTAAACGGACCCTTGATTATCTGGTTACAAAAAGTAGATTAAGGGTGATACCAACCAACACGGACCCTTGGTTATCTAGTTACAAAAAGTGTTATCTGGTTACAAAAAATGTTATCGGGTTACAAAAAGTGGTACCTGGTTACTAAAAATAATTTCAGATCCCTATGTAAATCCTTATGCGAATTTGATCCCGAACTCTCCTAGCCCCTCTACTTATATGTATTTTAACCCTTAACTACCTAGCAGCATACAAAAATATTCGCGGTTTTATACACGACAGGATCTGTGAGACGTATGGCAGGTGGTTAAGGGTTAACATGCTTCATAGTTAAAATTATGTACGATACACGTGTGTGAAAGACTTTTGTGCACTCATTGCGATTAAAGCTTCGGCTCGTGCATTAAACTTCGCAACTCTTGCAGAAAAGCCTTTCTTCACCCACTCGTATCATAAACTGCTCTTTTGTAGCTTCGCAGTATTTTAGAATGCTTAATAGATAAAATAGTGTTTCATGCACGTATGTGAAAGGTTTTTCAGCACTCATTGCGATTAAACTCCACAACTCATGCACAATAGCAGTTCTTCACACACTCGTATCATAAACTACTATTTTGTTTTGTATTTGTTAATTCAAATATAATATTACACAATTCAAGTTAATGCGTTAATGGTGTGGACATTTTTGCAAAGAGTTGAAACGTACAGATTGGAAGGCGTTTGCGAAAGCGATGCGAAAATCGTTTTGAATAATGTCGTCGATTCGAGCGTTCCGACGCAGCCCAACATTCCCCACATTTAAATCACAATAATAGGGTAGAAAAAAGAAACTAATATTTCCCCCCGTTGAACGAATAAATTATCAAACCGAAGTTTAACCGGCGCGTTTTCGCACGTGATTAATGCAGTTTCATTATGGCGGCCCGAACTCGCATTTGGCGCGATCAATCATAAACCCGGCCGAAATAAATTAAAACGAAAATTGTCGGCTCGCGTGTGAAAAGGTATCGAATGTCACACGTGAAATTTGTCATCTTTGTGGGACGAATTTAGAAACGCCGTCGCGCTCTCGCACTTTGATGAATGAAATCTCGGGCTATTTTCGAGACAAAACGCCCGAAATTATTTCCGACTCTCCCACTCACCGATCCAATCGCATCTACGGAATTGCCCAGAGAATTTTAACAAGGAAATCTCAAAACGATACAAACAACCTTCAACATTTCGGGAAATATCTTGAAAGTCAATGTTTCAGTATTATCTCATTGTTAAACAAATTGGTCCGTTAGGCAAGACTAGATTAGACTAAACCAGATAACAGCAGACTAGACGAGAGTAGATCTAACTACACCAGACTAGAACAAACTAGACTAGACCAGAGAAGACCAGACAAGACTAGACAAGACCAGACAAGATCAGATAAGACCAAACAAGACCAGTCAAGACCAGGTAATCCTGATGTTATGCGAGGAGCAGTCCCAGGATGTGTGGGTTCCAGGGGGACCACTTGCTCAAGTTAACGAAAGTGCTTGCTACGCTCCCCGAAAGTAAAAAAAGGCCAGATAAGACCAAGCAAGACCAAACAAGTCTAGATAAGGCTAGGCAAGGCTAGATAAAACTAGACTAGACAAGCTAAACAAGACTAGACAAGACTAAACAAGACTATTCGAGGCTAATCAAGACTAGGCAAGACTTCAAGTCTAGATAAGATAGACAGGACTAGACGATTTTTAATGAACTTTTAGTGAGTATGAACGATTTATCTTTCAGCCTGGTGGTCTGAATGTGAGTGAAATCCCTCATTGTTATTTTTTTAATTTGCCACATGGTACGGCTGATCATTTGATATATTGCCGGGCTTCTGGACATTGGATCGCTTTTAAAGCTTCGAATTAAATTAAGGACAGCCAGCAGCAAGAAAAAACCAGCGAGAAAAATGGTTGCAAAGGGAAATGTCCGATGCATAAATCACAATAAATGCTACGATTAATAACCATTATATTACCATTAGATTATGTTTAATCGCTGCAAACTTGACAAACTTGTTTAAGCTGTAGCATATTTTATTTAAAATATTATCTGTCCAGTCTTGTATGACTAGTCTAGTATATCTACTCCTGTTTGTCTAGTCGTGTCTTGTTTGGACTAGAGTTTTGTCTTATTTGTCTGTCTAGTCCAAACAAGATAGGACAAGTTTAGTCTAATTCGTCTGTGTAGTCCAGATAAGAGGGGACAAGTTTAGTCTTATTTGTCTGTCTAGTCCAGACAAGAGAGGACAAGTTTAGTCTTATTTGTGTGTCTAGTTCAGACAAGACAGGACAAGTTTAGTCTTATTTGTCTGTCTAATCCAGAAAAGAGAGGACAAGTTCAGTTTTATTTGTTTGTCTAGCCCAGACAAGAGAGGACATGTTTACTTTTAATTTAATTTAATAGATTTATTGCTCAATAGTACAAGATAGTTAAGAGCTAAGAGCAGATAGTAGGGAAAGATAGTTCCTTCTAGGCCCACCTCCGCCTCTGACTCTGACTTCGACTTCCGGTTTCTGGTTTCGACTTCCGGTTTTCACTTCCGGTCCGGTATCGACTTCGGGTGACAACTTCCGGTTTCCATTTCCGGAACTTCCGGGTGCGCGGGAAATTAAAAAAAAAATAGACGCGAGGCGGGAAAATTCAAAACTAGGCACCGGCGAAACAAATGAGGTGTGTAGTTGCCTGCATATATCAACGAGGTATTAGCATGAGGCTAGAAGCGGCTAGACGTGACAAGCCCTACGAAACTAGATGCATGAGACTAGAAACAAGTTCCACGAAACTAGCGAACAAATCCGATGAAACTAGAGACTAGAAACCGACGAAACTAGAAAAAACACGACGAGGCTAGAAACAAGCCCGACGAGTCTTGATATATGAGACTAGCCAGACGAGATTAGAAGCACGGCGCTAGATACATGAGACTAGACAGACGAGGCTAGACACATGAGACTTCACAGGCGAGGCTAGATACATGAGACTAGACAGACGAGGCTAGATACATGAGACTAGAAAGACGAGGTTAGATACATAAGACTAGACAGACGAGGCTAGATACATGAGACTAGACAGACGAGGCTAGATACATGAGATTAGACCGACGAGGCCAGATACATGAGACTAGACAGACGAGGCTACATACATGAGACTAGACAGACGAGGCTAAATACATGAGACGAGATAAAACTTAACTAAAATATATACAGTGTTAAGCAGTTAGTTCACTAGCAACTATGTTGACACACGGCTAGTTTTCTAGCTAACAAGTCCACACACCAGGGAGTAGCCAGCAAAGTAAAATGCAGATTTTGGCGGTGAGTTTTTGTACGGCAAATATTGTAGTCTACCCTCTAATCTTGTTATAATTTGGCAGTTTGTATAGTAGCACGGCTTTCAACATTCTTGGCAGATTGTTTAAAATCTGCTAGTTAGCTGGTGAATATAATTATACTGGCCGAGTTTACTAGCAGCTAGTGAAAACGTTAGATAGTAGCTAGTAAACTCGCCTAGCGTAATCTTGTTCATTAGCTTACTAGCAGATTATAAACAATCTTCCAAGAAAGTTGTAAGCCGGGCTAGTAAAGATAATAAGACCCTAGGCGAGTTTACTAGCAGCTACTGAATTCTTCGGCTTACTAGCCGAAAAATTCACTAGCTATTGCGATTGACGAGGTTAGATACATAAGACTAGACACACGACGCTAGAATCATGAGACTAGACAGACGAGGCTAGATACATGAGACTAGACCAACGAGGCCAGATACATGAGACTAGACAGACGAGGCTAGATACATGAGACAAGACAGACGAGGCTACATGCATGAGACCAGACAGGCGAGGCTAAATAGATGAGACTAGATAATACTGAACTAAAATATGTACAGTGTTAAGCAGCTAGTTCACTTGCAACTATGTTGACACACGGCTAGGTTTCTAGCTAACAAGTCCACGCACCAGCGAGTAGCCAGTAAAGTAAAATGCAGATTTTGGCGGTGACTTTCTGTACGGCAAATATTGAAGTCTACCCTCTAATCCTGTTATAATTTGGGAGTGTGTAAAGTAGCCCGGCTTTCAAAATTCTTCACAGATTGTTTGCAATCTGCTAGTTAGCTGGCGGACATATAGCTATTGCTAGTAAACTCGCCTAGTGTAATCATGTTCATTAGCTAACTGGCAGATTTTAAACTGTCTGGCAAGAATGTTGAAAGCTGGGCTAGTAAACATAATTACACTGGGCGAGTTTACTAGCAGCTAGTGAATTTGCCGGCTAGTAGCTAGTAAACTCGCCTAGTGTAATCATGTTCACTAGCTAACTACCATGTTTTAAACAATCTGGCAAGAAACTTGAAAGCTGGACTAGTAAACATTAATACACTGGGCGAGTTTACTAGCTGCTAGTTATTTCGCCGGCTAGTAGCTAGTAAACTCGCCTAGTGCAACCATGTTCACTAGCTAACTAACAGATTACTAAGAAAGTTGAACGCCGGACTAGTGAACATGCTCACACTGGGCAACCTAAAACAGGACAAGCTTAACCTGATTCGTCTGTCTACTCTTATCTGTTACTGATATAAATAACATTTTATGAAATTAGCAAATGCCATGTGATTAGTGCAAATAATTGGTGTTAAATGTTGGTTTTGCAGCGAATAATGTGGAAACCGCGGGCTGGCTCGCTAATTACTGTATTATTAGTTTGAGGCTACGATGAATATTCAATCGGCAATTAGAAATGCTAATCGAACGGCGGAAAGAAATAGTTTGCCAGGACTTAATAATCATCTAAATAATTGATAAATTATTGATTCTCACCGGCCATAAATCCACTTCCAAGACGATGTAAATTTGAATAAAGTGAATATTTATACAGAATAGATAGCGAATATTAGACAGGCAAGAATAGGTAGATAAGACTAGACAGACGAAACTAGATAGACAAGACTAGAGAGAAACTAGACAGATAAGACTAGACGGATAAGACTAGAGAGACATGACTAGACAGACAAGACAAGACTAGACAGACAAGACTAGACAGAAAAGACTAGGCAGAAAAGACTAGGCGGACAAGATCAGACATACAAGACTAGATATACAAGACTAGATATACAAGACTAGATAGACAAGACTAGACAGACAGTACTAGACAAAAATTATTAGACAGACAAGACTAGACAGACAAGACTAAACAGGCAAGAATAGACAGGCAAGACTAGACAGACAAGACTAGACAGACAAGACTACACAGACCAGACTAGACAGACAAGACTAGACAGACCAGACTAGACAGACAAGACTAAACAGACAAGACTAGACAGTCAAGACTGGATAGACAAGACTTGACAGACAAGACTAGACAGACAAGACTAGACAGACAAGAGTAGACAGACAAGACTAGACAGACAAGACTAGACAGACCAGACTAGACAGACCAGACTAGACAGACAAGACTATACAGACAAGACTAGACAGACAAGACTAGACAGACAAGACTAGACAGACAAGACTAGACAGACAAGACTAGACAGACAAGACTAGACAGACAAGACTAGACAGACAAGACTAGACAGACAAGACTAGACAGACAAGACTAGACAGACAAGACTAGACAGACAAGACTAGACAGACAAGACTAGACAGAAAAGACTAGACAGACAAGACTATACAGACAAGACTAGACAGACAAGACTGGACAGACAAGACTAGACAGACCAGACTAGACAGACAAGACTATACAGACAAGACTAGACAGACAAGACTAGACAGACAAGACTAGACAGACCAGACTAGACAGACAAGACTATACAGACAAGACTAGACAGACAAGACTAGACAGACAAGACTAGACAGACAAGACTAGACAGACAAGACTAGACAGACAAGACTAGACAGACAAGACTAGACAGACAAGACTAGACAGACAAGACTAGACAGACAAGACTAGACAGACAAGACTAGACAGACAAGACTAGACAGACAAGACTAGACAGACAAGACTAGACAGACAAGACTAGACAGACAAGACTAGACAGACAAGACTAGACAGACAAGACTAGACAGACAAGACTAGACAGACAAGACTAGACAGACAAGACTAGACAGACAAGACTAGACAGACAAGACTAGACAGACAAGACTAGACAGACAAGACTAGACAGACAAGACTAGACAGACAAGACTAGACAGACAAGACTAGACAGAAAAGACTAGACAGACAAGACTATACAGACAAGACTAGACAGACAAGACTGGACAGACAAGACTAGACAGACCAGACTAGACAGACAAGACTATACAGACAAGACTAGACAGACAAGACTAGACAGACAAGACTAGACAGACCAGACTAGACAGACAAGACTATACAGACAAGACTAGACAGACAAGACTAGACAGACAAGACTAGACAGACAAGACTAGACAGACAAGACTAGACAGACAAGACTAGACAGACAAGACTAGACAGACAAGACTAGACAGACAAGACTAGACAGACAAGACTAGACAGACAAGACTAGACAGACAAGACTAGACAGACAAGACTAGACAGACAAGACTAGACAGACAAGACTAGACAGACAAGACTAGACAGACAAGACTAGACAGACAAGACTAGACAGACAAGACTAGACAGACAAGACTAGACAGACAAGACTAGACAGACAAGACTAGACAGACAAGACTAGACAGACAAGACTAGACAGACAAGACTAGACAGACAAGACTAGACAGACAAGACTAGACAGACAAGACTAGACAGACAAGACTAGACAGACAAGACTAGACAGACAAGACTAGACAGACAAGACTAGACAGACAAGACTAGACAGACAAGACTAGACAGACAAGACTATACAGACAAGCCTATGCAGACCAGACTAGACAGACAAGACTAGACAGACAAGATTAGACAGGCAAGCCTAGGCAGATAAGACTAGACAGACAAGACTAGACAGACAAGACTAGACAGACAAGACTAGACAGACAAGACTAGACAGACAAGACTAGACAGACAAGACTAGACAGACAAGACTAGACAGACAAGACTAGACAGACAAGACTAGACAGACAAGACTAGACAGACAAGACTAGACAGACAAGACTACACAGAAAAGACTAGACGGGCAAGACTAGGCAGACAAGACTGGGCAGACAAGACCAGACAGATAAGACTAGACAGACAAGACTAGACAGGCAAGACTAGACAGATAAGACTAGATAAATGAAAAATGTTTTGCTGAAGTGCTGAAAAAGGTTTTCCAGTTTATTTCGCTCTAAAGTTACAAATAAACAAGTCTTATATATTTTTTCGTTGTACACTATCTCGCATTTCAGACTGATTTCACGCTACCGTAGCTTTTGAACGGCTCACCACAGAGACTTCTAGTCTTCACTAGTCGATTCAGCATCTCAAAGTTAGTCGGAAAGCTTATATAATATTCCCTAGGAAGTTTTCAGTTAAGAAATACCAGCGACACGGGTGTCTAGACCGCGGAAACGACGAAATGCGAGTAAATCGATTTGGTCAAAATCGTTATTTTGTGAGTTACAGCAAAATTTAAAAACGTTTCTGAAAGCATGTTTGCTACAGGTATGCAAATTATATTTCGATAGCTCTTTACGTTTACTAGCGCCTGCAAAAATTGAAGGAATTTTTAAGAAATTTCGGTGCTCGAGTTGAGATCTCGGAAAGTCGTGAATTTCCTGAGAAGATTCTTGGTCTACATACATACATATCTCAGCACTATAGGCCCAGTTGGCCTATGGCTTGGTTTATATATTTCTTCCAGACTTTTCTATCTCTTGTCTTTTCTCTCCAGTTTGTGATATTGCTCTGATCTGCGTCCCTGATTACTTCATCTTTCCATCTTGCTTTCGGTCTGCCTCTCCTCTTTCTACCACCTAAGCTCCTTTAAAAAAAAATCTTTGGTACTCTCTCTACATTCATCCTCATGATGTGGCCAAACCATCTTAGTCTCTGTCCTTTGACTACAGCGATTATATTTGGTTCGTTAAACAGATCTTGTATTTCTCGGTTAGTTCTCCTTCCCATCCCTCTTGTGTTATTTTTCCTCTATATATTTTTCTTAATACTTTCCTTTCCCAAACTCCAAGTGATGCTTGTTCTTTTGCTCCTAATGTCCACACTTCACTTGCGAGTAATACTATGGGTCTGATAATCGTCTTATATATTCTAATTTTCAGATTTCTTGAAATACTTCTGTTGTGTATTACTTTCTTAAGAGCGTAGACACATCGATTTCCTGCCAATATCCTTCTTTGGATCTCTCCATATACTCCCGGTTTCCTATAGAATTCTGTCCTTAGGTAAGTAAATTGTTCTACTTCATCAAATTCGTAGTTTTTTCCTTCCTCTGTTGTTATGATTAGTTTGTTCCCTTGCTTATATTCTTTTTCTGTCCATGTCATATATTTTGTCTAATTTTCATTTACTTCTAATCCTACTACGCGTGCATTTTTTTCTAATTGTAATATTACTTCTTGCAGTTCTTTTTTTCCTCTGGTTACTATTGTCAAATCGTCTGCAAAAGCTAGACATTGATGTTTTTATTGTGTAGAAGACCATTTCTATTCAATTTCGTTTTCCTTATGACATATTCTAGTACGCAGCTAAACAGTATTTTGGATAGTGGATCTCCTTGTCTTAAACCTTCCTGTACATTGAACCTTTCTGATGTTCTTGTTCTTACTCTCACCCTGTTATCAGTTTCTTTTAACGTTAATTGAATTAAGTTAAATAGTTTTTAATTCTGACACTGTTTTAGCTCTTACTTGGTGAAATTTTGACATAATGTAATGTTTGAGCAAAAATACTTGTACACTTTTCACATATAATAAGTGTACAAGTATTTTTTCTCAAACATTCCATTAAATCGTTTTCCTTTAATTCCATGTTCTTTTAAAGCTATGCACAATTGCTCTCTCTTTATTCGATCGTACGCTTGTTTGAAATCCAGGAATAGCAGATATGTTTCTTTGTTATATTCGTGACTATCTGACTGTAGCTCTCTTAAAGTAAATATTTGATCTATAACTGATTTGTCGTTCCGAAAGCCGCACTGGTATTCTCCTATTTCTTGGTCTAGCTTCTTTGTTAGTTTATTTTTTAATGTAGAGGCTAGGATTTTATATGCTACATTCAATAAAGCAATTCCTCTATAATTTGTGCACTCCATTCTATCCCCTTTCTTGTATATACGAACTATCACTTCATTCCAGCTTTCAGGTAATTTTTCTTGCTCCCAGATTTTTGTATTAGATGGTGGATCCACTGGCTTATGGTTTCCCCCCCATACTTGAGCATTTCCGATGTTATCTGATCATTCCGAGGACTTTAGTTATTTTTTAAGTCTTTTATTATTTCTACAATTTCTATTAAAGTTGGTGGTTCCTCTCTCCGTTGGCTTTCTTCATCAATTTCTTCTTCCTGCTCCCCCTCGTTTTCTTGGTTTTGTGTATCATTTAAAAGATCTTTGAAATATTCTTTCCACATTTCTATCATATCATCCCCATTGCGTATTAATCGTCCTTCTTTGTTTTTATAATATACTGGTCTCGGTTGCTATCCTTTCCTTTCTCTCTTAATTCCTTGGTATAGACTCTTTATTTCTTTATTATTATAACTTTCTTCTATTTCTGCTAAGAGTTTTTCTGTATACTCTCTTTTCTTATAACTCATTACTTTTTTACACGATTTCCTTTGTTCCATGTACGCTTGCTTGGATTCCGGTGTTTCTTTTACATCTCCATTCTCTGAACTTTTCGCTTCTCTATTTCTTTTTGGCATTCTGCATCAACCATTTTTTCCCTGATAATTTATCCTTTCCTTGGATATGTCTTACTGCTAGCTCTGTACACGTTTTTATATTCATCCATATTCTCTCTATGTCACTTGCCGTGCATTGTCTGAGAGTACATATTTATCATTTCTGTAAATTCCTCTCTTTCTTTAATTTTTGCAATTCTGCTTCTCAGTTTTTTCGTCCTCTCGGTCTTTTTGCTGTTTCTTTGTTGAGGTATTTCTTGTTTCAGGTTTATTCCCAATAAAAAGTGATCTGAATCCGCATCTGCCTCTCTGTAACTTCTGATGTCTGTAATGCACTTTTCTTCGTCTTGTTCTATCAATACATGGTCTATTTGATTAATGTATGTTCCGTCCGGTGATTTCCAAGTGCCTTGTAAATTTCCTTCTTTTCGAAGTATGTGCTTTTTATTCTCATGTCCTTTTCTTTTGCAAATTGCATCAACAGTTGTCCATTTTCATTGGTGTTTTCGTGCTAAATTTGCCTATTGTAGGTCTGTACATTTCTTCTTTGCCTATTTTCGCATTCGCGTCACCTAGAATTATTTTTAGATCGTATCTTGCTATTCTCTCGAATACTTGGTCTAGCATATCATAATAGGTTTCTTTCACTTGGTGTATTAATAGGAAAATGAGCTTTCGAAAACGATGTCGCAATCCGTTTTTGATTTTCTGCAATTGTTTCCGAGATATCTACTTAGCAAATCGAGAATCGGGTAAATTTCAGTTTGAAATTTCTTGAGGAATTATTGAATATTTCCAGACAATTTACACATCGACTTGTTCGTCTTGTCGTGTAGTTTCTGTGGGCGGCAAATGATTTCGCTGCTTTTTACCGTTCTCGAGAAAATCGAAATAAATCGAAAAAGCATATATTTGATGACGAAAGAAATTGCGGAGAAGAAATTTTTTCGTGATTTTCTCTAGGTTACCTGAAGGAAATCGAAGTGCTGAAAACGGTTTTCTAGTTTATTTCGCTCTAAATTTACAAATAAACAAGTTTTATATATTTTTTGCTTAACACCATTTCGCATTTCCGACTGATTTTACGTTATCATAACTTTTGAACGGTTCACCACAGAGACTTCTAGTCTTCGCCGTTCGATTCAGCGTCCCAAAATTAGTCGGTATACATATATAATGTTCCCTCGGAAGCTTTGAGTTAAGAAATACCAGCGACACGTGGAGTCTTGGCCGCAAAGAGACGAAATGCGAGAAAATCGTCTTTTTCAAAATCGTTATTTTTTGAGCTACAGCAAAATTTAAAAACGTGTCTCAAAGCATTTTTCTTGCTGATTACAGATATGCAGATTACACTTCCCTAGCTCTTTCCGTTCACTATCGCCTGCAAAAATTGAAGAAATTTTTCAGAAATGTCGGCGCTCGAGTAGAGATCTCGGAAAGTCGTGAAGTTTCCTCGGACATTCTTAGTGTATTAGCAGGGAAATGAGCTTCTAAAAACAATGCTGCGATCCGTTTTAGATTATCTGCAGCCGTTTCCGAGACATATACTTAGCAATTCGCGAATCGGGTAAGTTTCAGTTTGAAATTTCGCGACGAATTATTGAATCTTTCTGGACATTTTACACATCGACTTGTTCGTCTTCTCGTGTAGTTTATGTGTGCCGAAAATTATTTCGCTGCTTTTTACCGTTCTCGCGAAAATCGAAAAAAACCGAAAAAGCAAGTATTTTTCGAACGAAATGATGGAAAATTTTTGTTGAAATTTTGGTTGGAATTTTTTTTCGTGATTTTTTTTAGGTCACTCGAAGGTAATCGAAGTTCTGTAAACGATTTTCCAGTTTAAACCGCTCTAAAGTTACAAGCAAACAAGTTTTATATATTTTTTCGCTGTACACCATCTCGCATTTGCGACTGATTTCAGGCTGTTATAACTTTTGAACGGCTAACCCCAGAGGGTTCTTGTCTTGACGATTCGATTCAGCGTCCCAAAATGAGTCGAAATACGCATATAATTTTCTCTAGAAAGTTCTCAGTTAAGAAATACCATCGACACGAGGAGTTTAGATCGCGCAAACGAGGAAACGCGAGTAATTCGAGTTTGTCAAAATTGTTACTTTTTGAGTAAAAGCAAAATTTAAAAACGTTTTTGAAAGCATTTCTGCTGCTGATTACAGATATGCAAATTATATTTCGCTAGCTTCTTCCTTTCATTATCGCCTGCAAAAATTGAAGAAATTTTTCAGAAATTTCGGCACGCGAGTAGAGATCTCAGAAAGTCGTGAATTTCACGCGGACAATCTTAGTGTATTAACAGGAAAATTACCTTATGAAAACGATACCGCAATCCGTTTTTAAATATCTACAACCGTTTCCGAGACATATACTTAGAAAATCGAGAATCGGGTAAATTTCAGCTTGAAATATCTGGACGAATTATTGAATCCTTTCGGACAATTTATACATCGACTTGTTCGTCTTGTCGTGTAGTTTATGTGTGCCGAAAATTATTTCGCTGCTTTTTATCGTTCTCGCGAAAATCGAAAAAAACCGAAAAAGCACATATTTTTCGAACGAAATGATGGAAATTTTTTGTTGAAAAAATTTTTTGAAATTTTTTTCGTGATTTTCTTTTGGTTACCCGAAGGAAATGGAAGTGCTGAAAACGGTTTTCCAGTTTATTTCGCTCTAAAGATATAAATAAACAAGTTTTATATATTTTTTCGCCGTACACCATCTCGCATTTCCGACTGAATTCACGCTGTCTTAACTTTTGAACGGCTCACCACAGAGACTTCTAGTCTTCATCATTCGATTCAGCGTCCCAAAATTAGTTGGAAAACGTATATAATGTTCCCTAGGAAGCTTCAGTTAAGAAATACCATCGACACGGGGAGTCTACATCGCGGAAACGAAGAAATTCGAGTAAATCGATTTTGTCAAAATCGTTATTTTTTTAGTTACAGCAATATTTAAAAACGTTTCTGAAAGCATTTTTGCTGCTGATTATAGATATGCAAATTATATTTCGCTAGCTCTTTCCTTTCACTATCGCCTGCAAGTATTGAAGAAATTTTTAAGAAATTTCAGCGCTCGAGTAGAGATCTTGGAAAGGCCTGAATATCCCGCGGACAATCTGAGTGTATTAACAGGCAAATGACCTTCTGAAAACGATGACACAATCCGTTTCTGATTATCTGCAACCGTTTCCGAGACATATACTTAGCAAATCGAGAATCGGGTAAATTTCAGCTTGAAATATCTCGACTAATTATGGAATCCTTCCGTACAATTTACACATGGACTTATTCGTCCTGTGGTGTAGTTAATGTGTGCCGAAAATGACTTCGTTGCTTTTTACCGTTCTAGAGAAAATCGAAAAAATGCGAAAAAGCACATATTTTTCGAACGAAATGATGGAAATTTTTTGTTGAAAAATTTTTTGGAAATTTTTTTCGTGATTTTTTTAGGTCATCCGCAGGAAATCGAAGTGGAAGGAATTCTCCTTTTGTTCCACATGACGGATCCGCAGGGAATCGAAGCGGAGACATTTGTGGACGGATTCTCTAGTCACCCTGATGTGGATCAAGTCTCGTCCGTCGCGCTGGGAGGACCATATCAGGAACAGGGTTTCTCAAATTCAAGAACTTACTGCCCAAATGGCGACATGTTCCAGGTATTAACAATCCAGTTGACTGCGCCTCTCGAGGAGACTCATAACTCATCTTAAAGATCACACGCTTTAGTGGACTGCGCCACCATGGATAACCCAATTGATGTACTTATGACCATTTCAACCTCCGATCTCAGACTAACATTGTCCGAACAAAGTTCGACCAGGCATTTCACTGATCGTAGCTCCACCATCCGCTGACTATCATTGAAACCTCATTCACCAGGTATCCTCTTTCTATAAACTATTTCGCCTAACCGCAATTTGTTTTATGCCCGCTCCACACTCTCGCGAAGTAGCACGGAGTTGAGTGAGAAACGAGAGTATGGTCAGGTTACGCGGTCCGCCTTGTGCTTCCTCGCCTCGCCTTGGCTAACTTCGCTTCATGAAGCGGTTTTTCGTACCCGAGTCAAAGGGACACGAGGCGTGAGTACGAGGAAGGGAGAGTATCACGTCTACACTCTCGTGTTTGCTCGTCCTTTCCATTATATTAGTCACACAAATAGTTGCAGCTGCAGCTACCACCTGTTCGGTGTCAGTCATGGCACTGAGGTCCTCGCGAAGTAAGGCGAGAGTGTAGATGCCTCCTCCGACTAGTTCCTCGCCTCGAACAACTTCGGCGAGGATCCTCGCCGAAGTTGTTCGAGTCTGCTCGTCCTTTCCTTTATATTATACACACAAATAGCTGCAGATACCACCTGTTAGGTGTCAGTCATGGCACTGAGGTCCTCGGCAAGTAAGGCGAGAGTGTAGATGCCTCCTCCGACTAGTTCCTCGCCTCGGACAACTTCGGCGAGGATCCTCGCCGAAGTTACTCCGCGAGAGTGTGGAGCGGGCATTAGTTTACTAGTAAATTACGAAAAGGGCTCGACTCGCTAGTCTGTGTCATACCATCCGACGAAATGCAAAAGGCCATACACCCCAACTCCCCAACAAATGTGGAAGTAAAGTTAAACCTAAGCAAAATATACCGTACGTTTTGGCCTTGGATTCATTCTCAATTTATGCATTTTATTAGTTTTGTAAAATAGTTAAATATTTATGTAAAATAATAAAAACACTTTTTTATTTAGCAAAATACATGTTAATATGTACAAATAAATGCTAAATAATGTCGTAACTGGACATGAAGTGCTTAAAAGTGTCAGTTTTATAGCTAGTGCTGTTGCGCTCCGAGCGAATAATATTTCCTATTATTAGCAACTGCATAGTTTGAAACTAATAAGAAACTTATGGCACAGAAAGTAATTTGGTCGTGTATTGCGATTTCGAGACGTTAATGGCAGGCAATAAATTAAGTCTAGTTGCGTAACTATCGATTCGCATCCAATAGACTAATAAGCATAGGAATAGTCAAGAAAACTCGACCCAGTTTCTGGCCTATCAGTGATTATCCATAGACCTTTTTACGGATAGTTAAGCGCATGCGCATCTGCCAAGTTTCAAATGCGGGAATATGAAAAGTTCGGGCTCATATATAGTTATACGTCAAAAAGTTCGGGCAATTTTGACGTATAACATTGACAGACAAAAAAAATTCAACTAAGAAAAGGTCTATTAATTAATTTCAACAAGATCTAGAATGTTATAGAGCAGTGCGTGATAATAATCCAGACTAGACTGGATCAGTTTGTTTGTTTAACTTTTCCCAAGTAATAATTAATAGGGAAATTAGTTCATTATGGCGGTGTCAGTGTCAGCCGTCTCTGCATTCACATAAATATCGAATTATCTCGGCATTTATCTCCGCCTGTTTGTTATAAATACTTTCTGCGTCCGAATAATCTAATAGAACGTTCACCGCCATTGCAACGTCTACATTATCTATATGCTAATTCCCCTATTCATCATTGCATTATTTCACAACTTATTACTTGCAATTTACAATTAGCTATTGACAACAGATTATTAGTTACTGTCTATCGTGTATCTAGTCTAACTAGCTAATAGTCCATCCAAACACGTTTCATATACTCTGCTAAATTAGCAATTTACAACGTCTACATTATGCTAATTGTCCTATTCCTTATTTCGTTTATCACAACTTATTGCAAGCTATTTACACTTAACAGTTACCTATTGCGTTATCAATAGGTAAATTGCGTTATCAATTAAGTCTAGTCTTGTCTGTCTAGTCTTGTCTGTCTAGTCTTGTCTGTCTAGTCTTATCTGTCTAGTCTTGTCTGTCTAGTCTTGTCTGTCTGGTCTTGTCTGTCTAGTCTGGTCTGTCTAGTCTTGTCTGTCTAGTCTTGTCTGTCTAGTCTTGTCTGTCTAGTCTTGTCTGTCTAGTCTTGTCTGTCTAGTCTTGTCTGTCTAGTCTTGTCTGTCTAGTCTTGTCTGTCTAGTCTTGTCTGTCTAGTCTTGTCTGTCTAGTCTTGTCTGTCTAGTCTTGTCTGTCTAGTCTTGTCTGTCTAGTCTTGTCTGTCTAGTCTTGTCTGTCTAGTCTTGTCTGTCTAGTCTTGTCTGTCTAGTCTTGTCTGTCTAGTCTTGTCTGTCTAGTCTTGTCTGTCTAGTCTTGTCTGTCTAGTCTTGTCTGTCTAGTCTTGTCTGTCTAGTCTTGTCTGTCTAGTCTTGTCTGTCTAGTCTTGTCTGTCTAGTCTTGTCTGTCTAGTCTTGTCTGTCTAGTCTTGTCTGTCTAGTCTTGTCTGTCTAGTCTTGTCTGTCTAGTCTTGTCTGTCTAGTCTTGTCTGTCTAGTCTTGTCTGTCTAGTCTTGTCTGTCTAGTCTTGTCTGTCTAGTCTTGTCTGTCTAGTCTTGTCTGTCTAGTCTTGTCTGTCTAGTCTTGTCTGTCTAGTCTTGTCTGTCTAGTCTTGTCTGTCTAGTCTTGTCTGTCTAGTCTTGTCTGTCTAGTCTTGTCTGTCTAGTCTTGTCTGTCTAGTCTTGTCTGTCTAGTCTTGTCTGTCTAGTCTTGTCTGTCTAGTCTTGTCTGTCTAGTCTTGTCTGTCTAGTCTTGTCTGTCTAGTCTTGTCTGTCTAGTCTTGTCTGTCTAGTCTTGTCTGTCTAGTCTTGTCTGTCTAGTCTTGTCTGTCTAGTCTTGTCTGTCTAGTCTTGTCTGTCTAGTCTTGTCTGTCTAGTCTTGTCTGTCTAGTCTTGTCTGTCTAGTCTTGTCTGTCTAGTCTTGTCTGTCTAGTCTTGTCTGTCTAGTCTTGTCTGTCTAGTCTTGTCTGTCTAGTCTTGTCTGTCTAGTCTTGTCTGTCTAGTCTTGTCTGTCTAGTCTTGTCTGTCTAGTCTTGTCTGTCTAGTCTTGTCTGTCTAGTCTTGTCTGTCTAGTCTTGTCTGTCTAGTCTTGTCTGTCTAGTCTTGTCTGTCTAGTCTTGTCTGTCTAGTCTTGTCTGTCTAGTCTTGTCTGTCTAGTCTTGTCTGTCTAGTCTTGTCTGTCTAGTCTTGTCTGTCTAGTCTTGTCTGTCTAGTCTTGTCTGTCTAGTCTTGTCTGTCTAGTCTTGTCTGTCTAGTCTTGTCTGTCTAGTCTTGTCTGTCTAGTCTTGTCTGTCTAGTCTTGTCTGTCTAGTCTTGTCTGTCTAGTCTTGTCTGTCTAGTCTTGTCTGTCTAGTCTTGTCTGTCTAGTCTTGTCTGTCTAGTCTTGTCTGTCTAGTCTTGTCTGTCTAGTCTTGTCTGTCTAGTCTTGTCTGTCTAGTCTTGTCTGTCTAGTCTTGTCTGTCTAGTCTTGTCTGTCTAGTCTTGTCTGTCTAGTCTTGTCTGTCTAGTCTTGTCTGTCTAGTCTTGTCTGTCTAGTCTTGTCTGTCTAGTCTTGTCTGTCTAGTCTTGTCTGTCTAGTCTTGTCTGTCTAGTCTTGTCTGTCTAGTCTTGTCTGTCTAGTCTTGTCTGTCTAGTCTTGTCTGTCTAGTCTTGTCTGTCTAGTCTTGTCTGTCTAGTCTTGTCTGTCTAGTCTTGTCTGTCTAGTCTTGTCTGTCTAGTCTTGTCTGTCTAGTCTTGTCTGTCTAGTCTTGTCTGTCTAGTCTTGTCTGTCTAGTCTTGTCTGTCTAGTCTTGTCTGTCTAGTCTTGTCTGTCTAGTCTTGTCTGTCTAGTCTTGTCTGTCTAGTCTTGTCTGTCTAGTCTTGTCTGTCTAGTCTTGTCTGTCTAGTCTTGTCTGTCTAGTCTTGTCTGTCTAGTCTTGTCTGTCTAGTCTTGTCTGTCTAGTCTTGTCTGTCTAGTCTTGTCTGTCTAGTCTTGTCTGTCTAGTCTTGTCTGTCTAGTCTTGTCTGTCTAGTCTTGTCTGTCTAGTCTTGTCTGTCTAGTCTTGTCTGTCTAGTCTTGTCTGTCTAGTCTTGTCTGTCTAGTCTTGTCTGTCTAGTCTCTCTAGTCTTGTCTGTCTAGTCTTGTCTGTCTAGTCTTGTCTGTCTAGTCTTGTCTGTCTAGTCTTGTCTGTCTAGTCTTGTCTGTCTAGTCTTGTCTGTCTAGTCTTGTCTGTCTAGTCTTGTCTGTCTAGTCTTGTCTGTCTAGTCTTGTCTGTCTAGTCTTGTCTGTCTAGTCTTGTCTGTCTAGTCTTGTCTGTCTAGTCTTGTCTGTCTAGTCTTGTCTGTCTAGTCTTGTCTGTCTAGTCTTGTCTGTCTAGTCTTGTCTGTCTAGTCTTGTCTGTCTAGTCTTGTCTGTCTAGTCTTGTCTGTCTAGTCTTGTCTGTCTAGTCTTGTCTGTCTAGTCTTGTCTGTCTAGTCTTGTCTGTCTAGTCTTGTCTGTCTAGTCTTGTCTGTCTAGTCTTGTCTGTCTAGTCTTGTCTGTCTAGTCTTGTCTGTCTAGTCTTGTCTGTCTAGTCTTGTCTGTCTAGTCTTGTCTGTCTAGTCTTGTCTGTCTAGTCTTGTCTGTCTAGTCTTGTCTGTCTAGTCTTGTCTGTCTAGTCTTGTCTGTCTAGTCTTGTCTGTCTAGTCTTGTCTGTCTAGTCTTGTCTGTCTAGTCTTGTCTGTCTAGTCTTGTCTGTCTAGTCTTGTCTGTCTAGTCTAATCTGTCTAGTCTTGTCTGTCTAGTCTTGTCTGTCTAGTCTTGTCTGTCTAGTCTTGTCTGTCTAGTCTTGTCTGTCTAGTCTTGTCTGTCTAGTCTTGTCTGTCTAGTCTTGTCTGTCTAGTCTTGTCTGTCTAGTCTTGTCTGTCTAGTCTTGTCTGTCTACTCTTGTCTGTCTAGTCTAGTCTGTCTAGTCTAGTCTGTCTAGTCTTGTCTGTCTAGTCTTGTCTGTCTAGTCTTGTCTGTCTAGTCTTGTCTGTCTAGTCTTGTCTGTCTAGTCTTGTCTGTCTAGTCTTGTCTGTCTAGTCTTGTCTGTCTAGTCTTGTCTGTCTAGTCTTGTCTGTCTAGTCTTGTCTGTCTAGTCTTGTCTGTCTAGTCTTGTCTGTCTAGTCTTGTCTGTCTAGTCTTGTCTGTCTAGTCTTGTCTGTCTAGTCTTGTCTGTCTAGTCTTGTCTGTCTAGTCTTGTCTGTCTAGTCTTGTCTGTCTAGTCTTGTCTGTCTAGTCTTGTCTGTCTAGTCTTGTCTGTCTAGTCTTGTCTGTCTAGTCTTGTCTGTCTAGTCTTGTCTGTCTAGTCTTGTCTGTCTAGTCTTGTCTGTCTAGTCTTGTCTGTCTAGTCTTGTCTGTCTAGTCTTGTCTGTCTAGTCTTGTCGGTCTACATACCCGCCTTTCAATGCGGGACACCCGGGTTCGAATCCTGGTCGGGGAGACAACAACTAGGGTGGTTCTTCAGTAAACCGTCCGGGCTGCCCACCCTGAATGAATGCAGAATATGCGATACCAGGGTGGCGCATACTAAAAGCCAAGGTGGAATAGGGGGTTTAGTGAGAGCTTCCCCCGAACCACTTTTAAAAAGTCTTGTCTGTCTAGTCTTGTCTGCCTAGTCTTGTCTGTCTAGTCTTGTCTGTCTAGTCTTGTCTGTCTTGTCTTGTCTGTCTAGTCTTGTCTGTCTAGTCTTGTCTGTCTAGTCTTGTCTGTCTAGTCTTGTCTGTCTAGTCTTGTCTGTCTAGTCTTGTCTGTCTAGTCTTGTCTGTCTAGTCTTGTCTGTCTAGTCTTGTCTGTCTAGTCTTGTCTGTCTAGTCTTGTCTGTCTAGTCTTGTCTGTCTAGTCTTGTCTGTCTAGTCTTGTCTGTCTAGTCTTGTCTGTCTAGTCTTGTCTGTCTAGTCTTGTCTGTCTAGTCTTGTCTGTCTAGTCTTGTCTGTCTAGTCTTGTCTGTCTAGTCTTGTCTGTCTAGTCTTGTCTGTCTAATCTTGTCTGTCTAGTCTTGTCTGTCTAGTCTTGTCTGTCTAGTCTTGTCTGTCTAGTCTTGTCTGTCTAGTCTTGTCTGTCTAGTCTTGTCTGTCTAGTCTTGTCTGTCTAGTCTTGTCTGTCTAGTCTTGTCGGTCTACATACCCGCCTTTCAATGCGGGACACCCGGGTTCGAATCCTGGTCGGGGAGACAACAACTAGGGTGGTTTTTCAGTAAACTGTCCGGGCTGCCCACCCTGAATGAATGCAGAATATGCGATACCAGGGTGGCGCATACTAAAAGCCAAGGTGGAATAGGGGGTTTAGTGAGAGCTTCCCCCGAACCACCTTTAAAAAGTCTTGTCTGTCTAGTCTTGTCTGCCTAGTCTTGTCTGTCTAGTCTTGTCTGTCTAGTCTTGTCTGTCTTGTCTTGTCTGTCTAGTCTTGTCTGTCTAGTCTTGTCTGTCTAGTCTTGTCTGTCTAGTCTTGTCTGTCTAGTCTTGTCTGTCTAGTCTTGTCTGTCTAGTCTTGTCTGTCTAGTCTTGTCTGTCTAGTCTTGTCTGTCTAGTCTTGTCTGTCTAGTCTTGTCTGTCTAGTCTTGTCTGTCTAGTCTTGTCTGTCTAGTCTTGTCTGTCTAGTCTTGTCTGTCTAGTCTTGTCTGTCTAGTCTTGTCTGTCTAGTCTTGTCTGTCTAGTCTTGTCTGTCTAGTCTTGTCTGTCTAGTCTTGTCTGTCTAGTCTTGTCTGTCTAGTCTTGTCTGTCTAGTCTTGTCTGTCTAGTCTTGTCTGTCTAGTCTTGTCTGTCTAGTCTTGTCTGTCTAGTCTTGTCTGTCTAGTCTTGTCTGTCTAGTCTTGTCTGTCTAGTCTTGTCTGTCTAGTCTTGTCTGTCTAGTCTTGTCTATCTATAATAGTCTACCTAGTTAGTAGAGTTCATAAAAATACGTTTCATTTAGTATATTTACAAATTTAGCTCATTATTAGTTTTTGGAAAGAACTCGACTTAAGTAAATCTGGGTTGGTGTAGTCCATCCGATAATCAATTTCTGACAAACTACCCGGCGTTCGGCCTAAATCAAAATATATTGTGTGTGGGCTCGCGTTCCAAGGCTATAATTAGGCCGGAAAGATTGAATTTCGGAGATTAGAGTAGATTAAAGCGGACTAGATGAGATTAAGCGAATAAAAAAAGCATTTAAAGTTGGTGTGGGGCCCTTAGGACCGGTTTTGAGCCGGGTCTTGATCGATTCGCGCTAGCAGAATTCGACAACCCAAATGCGTAACTACAAAAAATGTTTGAATTTAAATTGAATTTGTTAATGCGCCACCGATTTAAATCGCGTAATTAGAACAAATATAATCAATAATGAATATATACTAGCTTTTACTAAATACATTAATTATGGAATGTTTGATATTAATTATGTCGGATATATACGTTATTTATACGTATATATACGTTACTCTTGTCTGTCTAGTCTGGATGCAGGACAAACTAGATTGAATCTAAATGAATTGAAACTATTTAGTTTTGTGTGGATGTAGGACAAAGTTAGCAAATAAGACTAGTGACTAGTCGGGTATTATTTTCCGTATTGTGATTGATTTTTACGGGCTGTAATTTGTGTAAGTAATTTGTATAATTAAAGCCGGTGAGAATTGTTATTGTGGTCGCTGGATGGATGTAAATTAAATACGATCTACCTGAGAGTTTCCCGAACGGCGCTCACAAAAAAATTAATTAAACATTACAATCTTTTTCCCGAAATTCCGATTAGGGCGTTGGAGCCACCGACCAAGGAAAAAGTTAAACAACCAACAGGTGAACCAACCGGCAGGTATACGAACCGCTTCCTCGACCCACCCGAAGGATAATCTCCTCAAATCTTATTATTTACGACGCGTTTTATTATCTACTTCGCGCATCCTCTCACTCTGTTTGCCTCTACCCGTCTAATCAGCACTTTTCCTCCAACAAACTCGGCTTCAGCCGAGTACAGAAACCACTTGATTTCCTGTCAAAAAGGTCAAAAGCTCAACGCAGATGCACTTAACATGATAAAAACAGTTACTACAGAGAATTTCCTCTTTGTTATTAATTTCAACAAGAATCTACAATTTTTAAAATAGTCTAGTTTAGATTTCTCGAAGACAAGACAAGACTAGACAGACAAGACTAGACAAACAAGACTAGACAGACAAGACTAGACAGACAAGACTAGACAGACAAGACTAGGCAGACAAGACTGTCAATTGTTGCTTCAATTAATTGTTTTATCAAAATGTATGTGTTACACATTTCTGTTTCTCTGAATTTTATTTCACAAGATTTTCATTAACACTGCTTTTATTCATCGATCATTCAATTATTTGTATTAACTGAACGTCAACATTGGAAACTTAGACCAAAACTATTTGAAAAGTTATACTTGTCGTACAAGAGTAGACAGATTATAAAAAGAAATTAACATACATAGTAAGTTTATATACATAGTGTCTTTATATACATAGTGGGCAATTTAATAAAAAGTATGGATTCTGCTTTCTGGCATCATTTGAAACGGCTCTTCTACTTGGAAGATATGGAGGAATATCTACATTACATTGGGGGAAGTGCAGGAGCTTGGGCATTGACTGGAGGAGCCGCTGCATCTGCCTTCTACCTTGCCAGCAGACCATCCTCAGAGCGGCTGCTTTGGCCCATTAAGGATCAAGATATTATTGAGGGAAATGAACAAATTCGCGTATCGCGTTTTTGCAAGGACTGCAAAGAAGGAAAATTCGTAAAGCACCTATACCCCGAAACCCTCGCCGAAACCCTCTACGAATGTTTCAGACGCGGTGCCAAAATAACGGTCTATGTCTAGGATGTAGAGAATCTTACAGCAAACCATATCAATGGCTGCACTACAACGAGACTCTCCTCCCTGCGAAAAACTTCGATTCGGGTTTAGTTGCAATGGGAATACAACCCCGATTGGTAACCTTCATTGGCTTCTATGCCCAAAACTGCCCAGAATGGATAATCACCGAACAAGCCACTTACTGCTACAGAATGGTATTACTTCCCCTCTGCGAGACCCTTTGCCCTGACGCTTGTGCTTTCATCATAAAACAAGCCGAAATGAACGTAGTAGTATGTGAAGATGACCAAAAATGCTGCTGGACTGAGCTCCAAATTGTCTTAAGAAAATAATCGTCATGAAGTAGGTCAGACCTGCGAGCAAATAGAGGGCAAAGAATAGGGGTGTCAAAATTATTAGATATTCAGATGTTGAGATTCTTGGCACCAAGAATAATTTGCCGGAAGTACCACCAACACCCTCCGACTTGTGCACCATCTGCTACATCTGCGGTACCACAGGTAACCAGAAGGGTGTATTGTTGACTCACGAAAACATCGTTGCCTCAATGTCTACAATTTGGCGACTACAGACTCAAAAGCGATGACGTTATGATCTCTTTCTTGCCATTCGCCCACATGTTAGATGTTGTAAGAATTCAATGTATATAGAAGGTGGATCAGTTGGATTTTATATTGGTGATATTGGTCGTTAGTCTGACGACATGAAGGCCCTCAAAGCGACAATTTCACCAGCAGTTCTAAGTCTTCTCAACAAGATATACGACAAGATCCAGTCTGAGGTGAACAGGAGCTGCATCAAGAAAATGCTGTTCAATATGGCAATGAGTGCCAAAGAAAACGATGTCAAACGCAGAATTTTGAGTAAGACAGTTTTTGAGATATGCTTGTGTTCAGGGAGGTGCAAGATGGTGTGGGCGGAAGGTAAAGGTTGATGTTGGTGGGATCTGCACGTTGGCCGAAAATGTTCTTACTTTTACTTTGATTGTGCCCTTGGATGTTGGATTGCGGAGGGTTATGGGCAAACCGAATGTTGTGCACCAATTACCTTAACTGTACAACGTGATCATATTCCTGGACACGTGGGACCACCAGTTGTTGTGTGAGTATTAGGCAAGCAAGAACCAAGGGGTGGTTTGCGTGAAGGGCACCAACGCTTTCCAAGGATAATACAAGAATCCGTAGAAGACCGAAGAGACTATCGGTGAAAGTGGATGGCATCATAGATAAGACTAGACAGACAAGACTAGACAAACAAGGCTAAACAGACAAGAATAGACAGATAAGACAAGACAGACAAGACTAGAGGGACAAAACTAGATAGGCAAGGCTAGACAGACAAGGCTAGACAGACAAGGCTAGGCAGACAAGGCTAGACAGAGAAGAATAGACAGACAAGACTAGACAGACAAGACTAGACAGACAAGGCTAGACAGACAAGGCTAGACAGACAAAACTAGATAGACAAGGCTAGACAGACAAGACTAGACAGACACGACTAGAGAGACAAGACTAGACAGACAAGACTAGACAGACAAGACCAGACATACAAGACTAGACAGACAAGACTAGACAGACAAGACTAGACAGACAAGACTAGACAGACAAGACTAGACAGACAAGACTAGACATACAAGACTAGACAGACAAGACTAGACAGACAAGACTAGACAGATAAGACTAGACAGACAAGACTAGACAGACAAGACTAGACAGACAAGACTAGACAGACAAGACTAGACAGACATAACTAGACAGACCAGACTAGACAGACAAGACTAGACAGACAAGACTAGACAGACAAGACTAGACAGGCAAGACTAGACAGACAAGACTAGACAGACAAGACTAGAGACAGACAAGGCTAGACAGACAAGACTAGACAGACAAGACTAGACAGACAAGACTAGACAGACAAGACTAGACAGACAAGACTAGACAGACAAGACTAGACAGACAAGACTAGACAGACAAGACTAGACAGACAAGACTAGACAGGCAAGACTAGACAGACAAGACTAGACAGACAAGACTAGAGACAGACAAGGCTAGACAGACAAGACTAGACAGACAAGACTAGACAGACAAGACTAGACAGACAAGACTAGACAGACAAGACTAGACAGACAAGACTAGACAGACAAGACTAGACAGACAAGACTAGACAGACAAGACTAGACAGACAAGACTAGACAGACAAGACTAGACAGACAAGACTAGACAGACAAGACTAGACAGACAAGACTAGACAGACAAGACTAGACAGACAAGACTAGACAGACAAGACTAGACAGACAAGACTAGACAGACAAGACTAGACAGACAAGACTAGACAGACAAGACTAGACAGACAAGACTAGACAGACAAGACTAGACAGACAAGACTAGACAGACAAGACTAGACAGACAAGACTAGACAGACAAGACTAGACAGACAAGACTAGACAGACAAGACTAGACAGACAAGACTAGACAGACAAGACTAGACAGACAAGACTAGACAGACAAGACTAGACAGACAAGACTAGACAGACAAGACTAGACAGACAAGACTAGACAGACAAGACTAGACAGACAAGACTAGACAGACAAGACTAGACAGACAAGACTAGACAGACAAGACTAGACAGACAAGACTAGACAGACAAGACTAGACAGACAAGACTAGACAGACAAGACTAGACAGACAAGACTAGACAGACAAGACTAGACAGACAAGACTAGACAGACAAGACTAGACAGACAAGACTAGACAGACAAGACTAGACAGACAAGACTAGACAGACAAGACTAGACAGACAAGACTAGACAGACAAGACTAGACAGACAAGACTAGACAGACAAGACTAGACAGACAAGACTAGACAGACAAGACTAGACAGACAAGACTAGACAGACAAGACTAGACAGACAAGACTAGACACACAAGACTAGACAGACAAGACTAGACAGACAAGACTAGACAGACAAGACTAGACAGACAAGACTAGACAGACAAGACTAGACAGACAAGACTAGACAGACAAGACTAGACAGACAAGACTAGACAGACAAGACTAGACAGACAATACTAGACAGACAAGACTAGACAGACAAGACTAGAGACAGACAAGGCTAGACAGACAAGACTAGACAGACAAGACTAGACAGACAGAGCTAGGGAGACAAGACTAGACAGACAAGGCTAGACAGACAGAACTAGGGAGACAAGACTAGACAGACAAGACTAGACAGACAAGACTAGAGAGACAAAACTAGATAGACAAGTCTAGACAGACAAGGCTAGACAGACAAGGCTAGACAAGCAAGGCTAGACAGACAAGGCTAGACAGACAAGGCTAGACAGACAAGGCTATACAGACAAGGCTAGACAGACAAGGCTAGACAGACAAGACTAAGCAGACAAGACTAGACAGACACAACTAGACAGACAAGGCAAGACAGACAAAACTAGATAGACAAGGCTAGACAGACAAGACTATAGAGACAAGACTAGATAGACAACACTATAGAGACAAGACTAGACAGACAAGACTAGAGAGACAACATTAGATAGATAAGGCTAGACAGACAAAGTTAGACAGACAAGGCTAGACAGACAAGTCTAGACAGACAAGGCTAGACAGACAAGGCTAGACCAACAAGACTAGACAGACAGAACTAGGGAGACAAGCTTAGCTTCTTAGATAAGCTTAGCTTGACAAGCTTGGCTAGACAAGTTTAGTTGGTTAAGCTTGGGTAGGTAAGCTTAGCTAGACAAGATGATTTCGACATGTCTAGAGAGTCTATGTCTAGATACGATCGGAGGGAGCGTATCTATTTTACAGCATTTATCAAATTCAGCATTTATCAAAACACTTTTTTGTGAAATTTATTAGATATCAATATTATATATGTGGCATTTATACAATGAGACGGATGAAATAGTTAATAATTCATGCGAATGGGAATTGAATCAAATAATATATTCGGCCCAATTTCGGATTAATTTTTATGATCGTAATTGCTATTACGTCGATGATGGGCCCTCGGTCGGAACTGAACGCTAATGAGATGAAATTAAATCGCGATTTAACATCGAGTCCCAAACGATTTACGGAGCTTGAAACTCGGTAAGTAATAGTAAGTAAAACAATATATTTTATCTACGACCACTATTGTAAATGCCCATTATTGTACAGTTCGTCGACTATGTAAATACATCATAACACACGTATGTAACAGTCCGCGATTAGTTATGATTGATAACAAACACGTTCGTTTGGTTTACGATTCGCTGATTGGTTGAGAGCTGCTACTGCGAGCTCGTACGTTCAGCGACCCTCGTGCCACAATTGAAACTAGCGGAAATTGACATTGCGTACATTGGGTTGCCTATATCTATGAGCACTTTTATTCCAGTTTAACCCAAATAAGTACTAAATAGTAAGGTATGTAACCATTAAGAATGTATTTCTTTCCATTTCTGTCAAGTTAAATAATGTTGAGTAACAGTTATATATGAAAAGACAACTGTATGTTTATTACTTTCAATGTTTAATAATGTACGTAATAAGAAATAAATTTGTTACGTCAAACATATTCTTGTTTTTAAGCAGAAACAAATTAGTGTGGTCGTAGATAAAGTATAGTACATAACTCGAGTTGTAAGGCAATTACGTACTCGCGGAATTACGCCCTCCCTGCTACGCGGGTCATGCGTAACTGTTCCGCTCATACGTAATATGCTTCTTACAACTCTCGTTGCGTAATATATTATTGTATATTGTTGTACCAGTCAACTAATTCATGGGAATTTTAAATTTGGACGCATCTTTGCAATTAGAATAAATGTATCGTCTAGATACCGAGGCATAAGTCTATTCCTTATTTTGCACGACCACACGCCACTTTTTAAATTAAATTGTTTGTCAAACCGCATAAAAGCGACGACGTTTAAAAAAGGAATCGTATGAAATGTCTATCTTGTAATAGTTAGCAAAGATCCCGTTTGAATATAACTTTGCAATTAGTACGAATATTTAGTGTATGTATATATATATATATACATATATATATATATATATATATATATATATATATATATATATATATATATATATATATATATATATATATATATATATATATATATATATATATATATATATAAAGATAAGAGGAGTAACAAGAGGATTCTTATAAAGATAATATCATTTGATCTTATACAGATCTTAAATAGCTAATAGCATATGATCAATAAAGATAATATCATTTTTTTCAATTTCTTCAAAACCGTGTTAAAATGAGAAAGTTTAAAAAAGAATTGAGGGATAAGCGTGTTTTTCGTTTTACACGGTTCCTTTTTACACTTTCTCGTTTTAACACGGTTTAGAAAAACATGAAAAAGTAAATATTATCTTTATTAGATCATAAGCTTTTAGCTATTTAATGTCGCATGATATTATCTCTATAAGATCAAATGATATTATCTTTATAAAACAGACTCCTCTTGTTTAACCCCTTAACATACAATGACGTCTCTAAGACGTCTGTATATGTGATAAGATCAGATGTATATGGACACGCAAACGCGCATTTTATTCGTATGTCAAGGGGTTAATATTCAATCATATTCATGTAATTTTCGAAAACTATTGGATAATTTAGTTTGGTTTATTGTTGGTGTTAGTGTTAGTCTAAGTCTAGTGTTAGTTGGTGTTAGTGTTAGTCTAATTAGTAAGGTGAGGTAACAAGAAAAAATGAGATATCTAAATTTGTGTGTTTAGCTATAAGCCGCGGCTTCCTTCGCGTGGATTCTATATCGGTCAAATGAATTCAGGTCTGCTACGTTTACTATTATCTTATGAGTAATGTGAAGACTAATGTTAAGATAGACCGTAAAAGTAAGATTTGATAATTGTTACGCATAACTTATTTTCTCCAACGTTTTCGTATGGATATTATTCAAACTTTGCAGACTTATTACTTATGAATCAAGCTAAAAAATAGATAAGTTTGAATGCAATCGAATGGTTGGTTTCAAAGTTATTGCTTGTTGCAGACAATTTTTCTAAATTTCAACCTCGCTTTTCAACAGTCTACCTAGCCTTGATGTTTAAAACAATATTAAGAAATCATACATCAACATTTTAAGGCTTTTTTAGGCTTTCAGAAAATCTAAAAGCCATTCAACTAATTTCATTCCTTTTTAAAATATCGCAGTAAATGTTACAACGTGTTTTTAGGGGGTTGAAAATTGTTTAGTATTTTACGATTTCCTGGCTTATTCTACACTAAATTACATAATGATTTATATTAGCGTCATCTGTGTCAAATTCTGCGTGTTTTGATATGAAATATGTAAAAATCGGAGAGGTTTCGAAAATCGCAATTTTCTTGAAGCTTCTTCGAATTCGCGAATTTTGACATATCATAGATATTGACATATAATGCATAAAAAGACGCGAAATTTGGTGTAGAATAAATAGATAACAACCTTCTTCCGTTTTGGTGAGACCTACGCCTGAAATAAGTGAAATACGCTTCAAATAAGTGTCTCCAAGTGATTATAAAATCGCGCAAAATAGCGCAATTTTGGACTAATCATCGGAATTTTTCAATTCAATTGAAATTTAATCTATATTATTTTTTGTTAATTTTTTTGTTTTGTTTAATCTTATATTGAATTGAAAAATTCACTGTTTTTTTATGGTCAAAAATAGGTAAAAACAAACAGTGAATTTTTCATTTCAATATAAGTATGAATTACCACGTAGTAGCTATTACAACCTTCCTATTCATAATCTAATATTGTTTAGTTGGAAAGTTTCACTTTAATATTTAAAAATCGATCGCCGCTTACAGTTTTGCTGAATAAATAACATGACATACAAGAAACTAAGCCGGTGTATTATAATAAATATGAAATCTGTGCAAGTCGTTTTATGTTTTATTAGCACGCCACACGTTGTTATTACGAAATGAATTATTGTTTGCATTTTAATAATAAATAACACGCTCGCCCGCGTTATTTCCTGCATCGCAGACCAACGGCCACTTCAACAAAGCAAATAATCACCAGAGACTGCTGTAATGCACCACTTGCTAGTCTAAATAAACAAGATTAAGTGGTAGGCTTTCTACGAATAGTTCTATATTGATAAGGTTTGGCAGTTGAAACTGAACGGACAAGAGCAGATTTAGTTTTCTCATCAAATTTGAGATTTCCAAATAAAGGGTTTTAAACTTTTAATCTAATAACTGTTTAATTTTTAATTTTTTAATCTAATACTGCTCGACTAGTTTAATCCTTTAGAGTCTAGAGCAATAAACTAGTCGACTAGTTTTATCCTCTAGAGCAGAGTTTTATCCTCTAGAGCTTTATCCTCTAAAGCATCCTTTTTTGGCCGCGGCACCCTTACCGAGCTAAAAAAAATCTCCCGGCACTTTTATTGGGTTACAAAAATTTCGCGGCACAGCTACCCTAAAAACGGTTTGAATGAAATTGTTTGTAAGATTTTTTTTATTACTTCCTTTAATTTTATCGGAAGTTTGGTTAATTTCACCCTTAAATCACTTGATACAGAAAGTTTACTCCAATACCTGTTTATTTGTTGGCAAGTTCGCCCATTCTCTGTGATTTCCCTGCCGAACAGAAACTCCCCGCACTTGCATTGCCCGCATATCATCCGTCTGTATCTAGATACCAACCTTCCAAATTCGTAGATGGACTTCTCCTGCTCTCCGATGAAGTCTGTCACCACGAAGTCCGTCAAATGCAAATCTTGACTCTCCTCTGCCACAGAGTGCAGCTTTATAAATTTCTCCTTGATAAGCTTCTCCATCTCGACACTGACGTTGTAGGCCTTCTTCAGTTTGTGAGCGTGGCCCAGCTCTTCTGGTGCATGGCGTAGAAAAATCTCTCTCAGCCGGGCAACGCGACCTCCGCGCGCCCGATATTCGCAGACATGCCCAGGTAGGCGTCGACCTTCAGCTCCGCAACGAAAACAATAAGTGCCTGTTGGAATATGGTCTAGGTGATCCAAGCTTATTTCCTAATGACCGCGTAATCACTTCTAATTTGTCCGTTGGAATTTGACTAGGTTTAGGCTTATTTCCCAAAAACAATTCCTTCAGATTTGGTTTTTGCCTTATCCGCAAAAAAACACTTATGTTCTTAAAATCATCCGTTAGAGTTTGCCTAGGTTTAGGCTTATCATCCAAAAACCAGAAATTCTCTTCAAATTGATCCGTTCCTGTTTGCCTAGGTTCAGGCTTGTCACACAAAGACAATCTAATCTCTTCAAATTTCAGCCCAGTTTTAAGTTTATCCTCTAAAAACTTCGTAATACCTTCAAATTTATCCGTTGGGGTTTGCCTAGATTCAGGATTATCCTCCAAAAACAATCTAATCCCTTCAAATTTATATGTTAGAGTTTGCCTAGATTCGTCCTTATCTTCCAAAAATCACAAATTCTCTTCAAATTCATAAATTCATGTTTGCCTATGTTCAGGCTTGTCACACAAAGACAATCTACCTTTCAAATTTCTGCTTAGTTTTAGACTTATCCTCTAAAAACCTCTCCCTCAAATGTATCCGTTGGGGTTTGCCTAGCTTTAGCATCATCCTCAAAAATCAATCTAATCCCTTCAAGGTTTTCCGTTAGTGTTTGCCTAGGTTTAGGCTTATCCTCCAAAAACAGTCTAATACTTTCAAATTTGCCGGCGACGGGTTGGCCAAGTTTATTTAAGCTTATCTCCCAACGCCCTGAACAATTTAAACGCTCCCATTAACATTATCCTAACTTGCCCAGCCTTATACCTTAATCGATTGCCAAGCCAATTTGTAGTCATCAGTTAGGCCTGGCATGTGCAATTTAGGCTATTCCGCCAGTATTTGCCTAGATTCTTCCACTAGTATTTGCCCAGAATCTATTACTAGTTTCTGCCTAGACTCTACCATTAGTTTTTGTCTGGGCTGTTCCACTAATATTTGCCTAGACTCGCCCACTAGTATTTGTCTAGGCTGTTCCAATAGTTTTTGTCTAGGCTGTTCTACTAGTTTATATCTCAGCTGCTCCGCTAATAGTTACCTAGACTCATCTACTAGTTTTCGTCTAGTAGTGGAACATCCTAGACGAAAACTAGTAGAAGAGTCTAGGTAACTATTAGCGGAGCAGCTGAGATTCTTCTGTCTAAGCTGTTCGAATAGGAAAATAGTTGTGTCTGTTCCACTAGTTTTTGATCAACTAGTTTTTGCCTAGACGCTTCCACTAATATTTGCCTAGACTCGTACACTAGTATTTGTCTAGACTGTTCCAATAGTTTTTGTCTAGGCTGTTCAACTACTTTCTGTCTAGGCTGCTAGACTAGGCAAATAGACTGTCCACTAGTTTTTGCCTAGACTCTTCCACTAATATTTGCCTAAACTCTTCCAGTAGCTTATGTCTAGGCTGTTCCATTAGTTTCGGTGTAGGCTGTTCCACTAAGATCTGATGATGGTGTATGTGTGGCGAGTTTTCTGGCCGAATTAGTCTTCTGTTCGACGATGTGCCACAAAATTCGAAAAATTAACATTCAAATTTAATTTAATTTTCCAAAATTAACAAATTTTTGTTTTCACGTTGACATTCCGTTCGCGAATTTATGCGCGAAATTTATGCGAATATAAGCGTTTAATGTTTTTAATGTAAGCGTATGTTGAGAATGCAACATTGAGAGAAGTGGCGGTTTCATTTATTTTTCAAAGATGTAAAGGTATCCCAATTTAAGCAGCCAATCGACATCTATTAAGTTTTGAATAAAATGCTCCTCTGTAAACTACTAGTGCATCTTTTAGTTCAAATCGTCTTCCTTCTATAGCTACAGCCCAAGGTTTGGGCCTTGGCCTCCATCAATTTATTCCTCCAAGCGCTTCTGTCCATTGCTACCGTCTTCCAGTCTCTAATCCTTTGCAACCCTCTGGCATCTTCTTCTACCGCGTCCCATTGTTTCCGTGGTCTGCCCGTCAGTCTCTTCCCTACCATTTTTCCTTGGAGGGCCCGTTTTGGCAGTCCTTCCTCATCCATTCTTGTGATATGGTCTGCCTATTGTGACTTCTGTATCTTTGCATATGCGGATAATGGCGGGTATCCGCAGCCAAACAATGTGAGGTAGCTAGAATCATGTTTCCTTATTGTTCATCGGATTATCTTTTGAACGTGAGTTGCGTTTTCTCGAACTGAGGCAGACGAATTTGAATGATTTAGATTCGCAGGTGTCTGCTTGGATATTTCGTCTCCTCCGACGATTCTGGTTGTAACTGAATCAGTACAGTAAGTTCATCACCTTATCCTTTTTGAAGACCCAGATTTTAGCCAATTGTCCATAATTCAGCATTAAAAGTAGGAATCAAATTCGTTTACCTCCTCATGTAATTTTCTTTAAAACATTTTTTTACTTTTCTTGATTATTGCTGCGGCACCCCAGGGTGCCGCGGCACCCAGTTTGAGAACCACTGCTATAGAGTCTAGAGCATTAAACTAGTCGACTAGTTTAATCCTCAAAAGTGTGGCACGCGAGCCACATGTGGCTCTTTTGATGTGAACTTATGGCTCTTCGGAAATATATTGAAATATAGACAAAAATCCCCAAAAGGCACAAAACTATACCTGTAGTCTAACGACCGCCGCCGCCAAGTTCACAACTCATAGTCACTCTATGTCAACACTATAGTCACTCCGTTGTTTAAGTTACCGCGTCTCGCAGTCAAGTCTCGCATAGTGCGGGGATTTGCGGCGATCTACTTACATCGAATGTGTTTTAAAGAGATGATAGGAAGTCTGAAGAAAACTTACATCCCATTACTAAAATTGTTTCAATTGCAACAGATGGTGCTAAAAGTATGGTGGGTAATAAAAAAGGGCTTGTCAAAATCTAAAAATAAAAAATTGATTGGATGTGGACTGGGGGCTAGTGAATAGCATACAAATATCTGTTGCGTTTCAACAGGAGATTTGTTTTGTAGTTTTGTACGTTGACGGAAAATACTTAATAATAGTATAGAGCTACGGAAAGGTTGCATATATTCCGCTTTAATAAATTGGTGTGCTGTAATTTAGTTTAAAAAAATATTTAAAATAGAGATTAATTTTGAGCTTGAGCTTTTTAAACACAGCTATTTTCACGCGCTTTGTTGTGACAGTGACAGTTCAGTCCATTGTTTACTGCAGGTGTTCTAGTTCTTTACTTTACTCACTGCTCGCTCATAACTTATTTCAATTGAAGTACATCGCCAGACTTTTATAAAAATGAATAAAATACTCTGCTGCCGGGATATAAAATTCGAACTGAGAATCAGAACGCTAAAAAGCTATTTATTCTCCAATCTATTGAATGGAATGGAGGCTTGGACACTCGAACCAGAAAACATCAAGAACATAGAAGCATTTGAAATGTGGTGTTATAGGTCGATACCATGGGTCGATAAGGTTTCGAACGAGGAAGTGCTACGCCGAATGAATAAAACAAATAAGGAAATTAGTAACACCATAAAAAGGCTATTTAGGGGTCTTTATGCTATTTAGGCTATTTAGCCCTATTTTATTAAAGGCTCTAGGATATGTTCTGTGAGTAGATGGGTACAACATCCTTCAGCTGATTATTCAAGGAAAATCAAGGGCAGAGAACGATCGACCAAAAACGAATCTCTTGGCTGCGTAACTTAAGGGAGTGGTTTGGTTGCACGTCCGTAAAAATCTTCAGACGGTCCATCGACAAGGCCCGGATTATGGTGATCGTTTCCAATCTGCGATAGGGGAGGAATTCCAAGAAGAAGAAGCTACCGCAAAATATGGCAGATCTCTTGAAGTGACAGGGTGACTAGAATAGAAAAACTGGAGAAAATGGAAAAATCGAATTCGAGTCGTGATAAGCGTCCAACTTTGTGAATAAATAGTTTTTAAATACTAAGTGTGGTTAAAACATTTAGCAATTTATAAATCCAGTATAAGTATGTATTACCACGTAGTAACGGTCGCAACCATCCTATTCATTATAATACTTAGGTCACATAATGAGAGGACAAAAATATCCACCGCTACAACTGATAATACAAGGAAAGATTATGGGAAGAAAGAACATCAACACAACACAAGAAGGTAGAAGTCGGATGTCGTGGCTTATTAACGTACGGGGGCTTAGAATGAATGTGCCAAGATTTTGAGAGTGTTATCTTTCCATTGCATAATTCACCAGCAAGAACTTTGCGCACAAACATTTCCAGAAGGTATTGGAAAAGTTGGATGGATTTGATAGTCAAGGCCACCAATAATATTATCTCAAAGGCGCTTAATCATCGTCAATTGTGAAGAAAGTACAAAAATATGACTTTATGAAAAAAAAAATCATCCGTAGCTCTTGATCCAGTTTGAAATCATTTTAAATAAAAAATTGGCTCTTAAGTTTATAGATTTTGCCGAACCCTACTCCAGAGTCTAGAGCAGGGGTTCTCAAACTTTTCGAAGTCGGGGAACACTAAACTCTGATATATTTTTAAGCGGAACATCTACAACTAACATAAACGTCAAGACATGGGGCGGGGGATACCCTTTTTGAAACCAAAAGAGTAGTAGCAAACAGAATATTGTTCGCAAAACACTTTGTTAATAATATTATAGAGAATATATATTATAGAGAAAAATTACACTGTTATTATAGATGTTTTTATAGATGTATTATGTTTTTTTCCCATCCTTATTGCACATGCTCTTGAGATTCTGACAAACAGATGCTGGTTTTCCGCCTCGTGCGATTTTTGCTAGCCTGTGATCTTCCGTCCTAGATATGTGTTCATTCCAGAAGCGCCTTCGCGCGCGTGTCCACCTCACCACGTCTTCTGTCTCGCATTCTTCCCGAATTTCTTTACTCCTTATTTGGTCTTTGAGTGTCTTTGCCGTTAGTGCTCTTAGTACTCTCATTTCATTAGTGTGCGCCATCCTTTTGGTTTCGGCTGTGTCTCTCGTGTTTCTGCTGTGTATGTCATTAAGGGTCTTACACATGCTTTGTGTATTCTAACTTTGGTTGTAGTTGATTTGAATGCATTTTTCCAGACAGTTGTTATCAAGGCTTCTGCTATTCTGGCTGACTTGTTGATCTGGTTTCGTCCAACATTCTTGAGGTCACCATAAAACCACGAGGCAATGCAGAACATGAGGTCACCATAAACTCGAAGACCTATTCTATTATTTTGTTGTTTAGTTCTAGCTTGCAATTGCATGGTCCCCTGTCAATTACCACGCTTTTTGTTTTGGTGCTTGATATTTCCATATTAAGATTTACAGCTTCTTTGTTGAATGCCTGTAAGAACCATTGTATTCCGTCTTCTGTGTCCGCGAATAGCGTTGCGTCGTCAGCATAGCAGATAATCTTAAGTTGTTGTTTTCCCATCTTGTACCCATGGTTCACTTTACGCACGTGCTCTATTATTCTGTCCATTATGATATTGAAGAGCAATGGACTGAGGCTGTCGCCTTGTAGTACTACCTAGTTTCGTCTTATTTACTCTGTTGTTATTGAATTTGTCCTTATTTCTGTGGTATTGTTTGTGTTGAGCTGTCTGACTGTCTCGATGATGCTTGGATGCGTTCCTCTGCGTTATAGATCCTTCAGAACGTCCTCCAACTTTATTCTCTCGAACGCCTTCGTCAAATCTATGAAGCACAGATATGCTGGTTTATTGTATTCCATTGCCTTCTCCCCGACCTGTCTGACAACGAACACTGTATCGACCGTCGACCGGTTTTTCCGAAACCCTTGCTGTACTTCACTTATAATGCTATGTCTGAGACTGCGTTGCTGTATAATTTCTTGGATGTAGATTGTAGATATGGTGGTGACGACTTGTACTGCGACCTTTATAGATCTATTGTACCCCACCCTCCTCCTCCAAGTGTTGGTGTACTTACCCATTTAGAGCGCCTCCTCTAATCCTGATTCCTTTAGGAATTTCAGAATCTGGGTGGGATTCAAGGCCTGCAGCTCCTCTGTGTTCAAGCAGTGAGCCCCAAGGTACATCTGTCTCTTGCGGAGTAATGCTCCGCAGTCTTTGAACAGATGTATGGGGGTTTCCTCTGCTGAGCCACAGAATCTGCATCCATCATCCTCCTCTAGGCCTAGGGCCTTGAGATGTTTGCTAAGTCTGCAGTGTCCCGTCAGGGCTCCTGTCAGAATTCTGAGCTTGTTCCTGCTTAGTTTCAGGCAAGCTGCCGTTCTCTTCTGGTTAAAAGATCCCAGCATCACTTTGGATTGCCTTAGTCCTGGAAGTTCTTTCCAGGTTTTCATCCATTTTCCTCTTATTTCTTCATCTAAACTTTTGCGGATGGTGTTCACGCTCATACCGCAAAAGGGTTCCGGACCTATAAAGGGGCTACTGGATCCCTTGTTTGCTAGGTGATCGGCTTCTTCGTTTCCGTCTATACCAGTGTGTCCTGGTACCCAGTATAGCGTTACTTTATTATCACTGCCAAGCTTGTTCAGCTTCCCCACACAGTCCCATACCAGTTTGGATCTGATGGTGTATGAGCTAATGGCCTTGATGGCTGCTTGGCTATCTGACAGGATAGCAATTCGTTTTTTGCGGTAATTCCTATCGAGGTTAAACTGTGCACATCTTTCGATTGCGTGTACCTCTGCTTGGAAGATAGTTGGGGATGTTCCCATGGATTCAAAGTATTTGGTACGAGGTCCAAACACTCCTGCACCAGTGCCTTCCTTTGTCTTCGAACCATCTGTATACCACTTGATGACATATTGCTCTATGTGGTATGCTGAGGATTCGTCGCTCCAATCGGCTTTACTACTACACATTTCTGTGTAGCTTTTCTCGAAGTGGTATTTGCATAGCATTTCGTCTTTTGGTACTTCCAGGCAGGGGATCTTGGCAGCGAGGCTGTTTCGGTCTCTGCTCCCGATAATTTTACCTCTGCCCATTCCTTCCTTGCTGAATCTTACGATCGCCGATCTGGCGGCGCTCTCCACCACAAGGTGCAGCGGAGTCAGATCCAGCAGCAGCTTCAATGCTGCTGTCGGACACGACCCCATCGCCCCCGTGATGCAGACACACGCCAGTCTTTGAATCTTCCCAAGCTGTTTCCTCATAGAGGCCAGCTTGATTCTACTTCCCCACGCAACTGCCCCATAAGTGATTGCAGGTCTCACTATCATGGTGTACATCCATCGCAGGATAGTGGGGTTACAACCCCACGTTTTTCCTGCCAGATTTCTGCACACCATTAGGGCGCGTTTAGCTTTACCTACCACTGCCTCAGCGTGTCTATTCCATAGGAGTTTGCTATCTAGTGTGATACCCAGATACCTTATCTCCTGTTGGTATTCTACTGCCTTCCCATCTATGAGTATGGGATGTAGGCAGTTTAGTTTTCTCCTTCTAGTAAATGGTATCACCGTGGTTTTGCTCGGGTTGAGTTTCAGTTTGACACCATCTACTAGTTACATTGAGGCCTCTCTGAACAATTTCACTGAGCGTTCCCTCAAATTTCCCTCTAGCCATTATGACCATGTCATCGGCGTAACCTTGACATTTGATGTCTAGGTCGTTTAGCCTAACCAGTAGTTCATCAACTACCAGGCTCCACATTAGCGGTGATAGTACACCTCCCTGTGGGCACCCTCGAGTTGTGGAGATCTTAATGGTGTCTTTTCCCACTTGTGTCTCCGCCGTTCTAGTTCTCCGCCGTTCTAGTTCTCCCATCCACTTTGAGATAGTGCTGTCGATATTCCTTCTTTCAAGGGCCGCCCTGACAGCCTCGTGTGAGGTGTTGTCAAAAGCTCCCTCTATATAAAAGAAGGCACATATCGCTACTTCCTTTGTCTCTAGTGCTGCTTCTATTTCGTTTGTCAGCTGATACAGGGCGGTTTCTGTGGATTTCGCTGCTCTGCAAGCATGCTGACTCCTGTGTAGTGGTGTACCTACCAGCACTAATAGTCCTAAGGTAATTATCAAGCACCTTCTCCATTGTCTTTAACTTAAAAGATGTTAGACTAATGGGTCTAAATGACTTCGGTTGAGTGTCTTTCTTCCCCACCTTCGGTATAAATACCACCTTAGCCCTTCTCCATAGCTCCGGTATATATCCGAGCGCTAAGCTACTTCTAAAGATATTTAGAAGATACGGCATTAGTTCTCTCTCTCCCTTTTGTAGGAAGGCAGGAACTAGTTCGTCCACACCTGGGGCCTTAAAAGGCTGGAAAGTGCCGATAGCCCATCTGTTTCGGTTTTCCGTACAGATGGACGTTGCCCTCTTCCAGTCGGCCCGACTTGGATTCCGTGGTTGCATCAAGCCCTCGGTCTCCCTGTATCCTCTACATCCCGGAAAATGGGTTTCTAGTAGGAGGAGATCTCTTTGCTCTTCATCCTCCGTGAAGGTCCCATCCGGTTTCTTGAGAGTGGTTGTCATTTCCACTCTATTCTTGGATGTATCCAGAAGACATATTCCTCGGTAGTGCGCAGGATCTGAGGTTTTTCCTTTTTTGAATAATGGGATTGTTATGCAAGTTTTGCAAGTCACCGGTGTTGTTCCGTCCAGTATTTTGTTAAACAGTTCAAGCAAACTGTTCATCCAGCACTGCTCCCCCACATATTAGCAGTTTTTGGGGAATGTGGACGTGGAACATAATAATAATATATTCAGGTTTTTTTTTCTTATACTCGGGTATTCATTTTTAACAGAGATCCAAAAATTTTCAGTGTTTTTATGGAACTGTCCTTTCAATCCACGATCTGAAGCAAACGACGTCAGTTCTTCTTCGTCTTTTATCCCCTTTGTTTGCCTTACATTTCTAAAAATCTTTTAAAATATTCGTCTTATTTTCTTAAAGATTTTTATGGGCAGTTTTGAAATGACGCCTTAATTTAGCGGGCGCCATCGCGCTCTTGGCAAATTTCTTGCCGAATAAAATGCAGAGCGGTGTTGGACAATCTGTATTTCCGGTCCAGGTAAATCCAAATTTTAAGTATTCTTCGTCATACAAACGATTGACAATTCGAGTTGATTTCACATTTTTTCTGTTTTCTTCATTCTCTTCAATTCTACTACTAACCGTATCATTGCCATTATCGTAATTAAGACGAGGTGTCTTTATGATGAAATTATCCATTACTATACGTTTAAAAATTGCAATATAAATCAATAAATATTGTGCTTCAAAACTTACCTAAATTTATTTACCTTATTCAAAAAATTCAAATTGGGAGAATTAAAATTTGAACTGCATATGAGTAACATTTTAGCTAACCTAAGCTAGCGAATTGTAGAATTGGATTAAGCAGAAGTGGAATAATATTTTTTAATATTGATTTTTTCGCGGAACACTTAAAGGTGCATCGCGGAACACCAGTGTTCCGCGGAACACGCTTTGAGAACCCCTGGTCTAGAGGATTAAACTAGTCGAAGGAGAAGAAGTATACTCTCAAGTCTAGAATATACTTCTTCTTCTGGGACCTCTTCTGGACCTGGACCTCCTCCCTCTGCCTACATTTATGCTTGGTGTCTTAGACACAAGCGTAGAAACCCCTTTGCAGTTTCTAACGTGGATGACGAGTCACTATTAGGGAAGGTTCCGTGGCTGATTTGCTTTGAAGACTTTGCCAGAATCATGCATATGAGGACGGTGGCTTATTTTTTCATACTCCATCTAGACCATACTAGTCAAGTTAATCTAGTTTAATTTGTTTGGGTTAATGTGATCCATCGAGATTTGATTGGGAATAGACCTTTTCATAGTTGAAATTTTTTTGTGCGCATGTGTCAATTTTCGCCAACAAATAACAATTTTGTTATACGTCAAAAAGTGCCCGAACTTTTTGACGAATTACTAGATATGTGCCCGAAACTTTCATATTCACGCCTTTCAAACTTGGCGGATGTGCATGCGCTTAACTAACCGTAAAAAGGTCTATTATATACGTTTTATAAAGATTTATATAATTGTGAGCTCCAATCCTAGATAGATAGAATCCTAGAAGATATTCTAAATTATTTGTAATGTCTAGATCAGGCATCCCCAACCTTTTTGCACTCAAGAGCACATTCTAGACAGTCGGTCGGGCAAGGGGCATCTTTTTCTAGTCAAGTTATTCAAGTCCTCATCTGGTACATTGAATTTTAGGAAAATGTCGTTTTGATGGTCAAAAATTTCTTTCTGTCCTTATTTGAATAAGATGATATTTTGGTTGCGTTTACTTTCGGCGGGCACAAGTAAAATGGTCGGCGGGCGCTATGATGCCCGCGGGCATAGGGTTACTGGTCTAGATAGTCTCTATATGATAGCAGACGCCATTAAGTTTTCATCGTTTCGGCAAATTTTCTTATCTTTACAACACAAGCGATCTTATTTGTTTGCGTTAAATTTTATAGAGCAAATCGAATGCTTCCTGGTAAATCGACTCGTATAAACACGCTCGCTTATCAAACATAAATAAATCAGAATTTCCTGAACATTCATTTATGCGTAAACAATATCACGCTCTCAATCCAGAGAAAGAGAAATAAACAGTAAACGAGCATACAATAATTTCAACACCTAGACATAGCCAGTTGAACATCATGAATTCCGACCAAAACCGAACAGAAAAAATAACGAGAAAATGTATTAACCCCAAAAGGATTTCAATGAAACTTTTACTGAACGTTTCCTTCCACGAGAAGTACCCTTTACCCAAATTTGAACGCTCCGCCTCCAATGGGAGCGGCGTGGGGAATTATTTTTGCTGCAAAAGTTTATTGCAAATATCTCGTCAACGCTTCAAAACAGAAAATTGTAACCCGTATCTCCGTATGTAAGACATCTGTGTCTACAAAAAAGTATTGTTTGCAAATTTAGTTAAATCATTCGGTTTAGCCACGAAAGTAAAAAATATAAAATGCAAAATTTTTCATTGGGTACTCCTTCTTGGAATTTCGTTTCTCGATTTACATGAGGGATCGTCCATTAATCACGTGAGTATCGAATGGGGGGAGGGGGTTTGTGAAAAATCACGAAACATCATGTGGGAGGAGGAGGGGTGTAGTGAGATATCACGTGTATTTATTTTTTTGTTGAACGCGCGATTTTTAAACCGAAAAGCGGCGCGTGACTCGCTGCCAGTCCCAGTAGAAGTCTGTGATTTTGACGCCGAATACATGCGGTTTACATTTTGCCTGCATACATTTTGTCTCAAAACAATCCCGAAACTAGGAGACAGTGCTGGATTTACCAGCAGGCTGAGTAGGCAGGAGCCTACGGCGGCAGATTTTAGTGGGGGCAAATTTGGGACCAACATTTTTTTTGTCGTACAGAAATTGAAAAGATTCATTTTTATATTCTTCTCAGTCCTTCTACCCTATGGAGGGTGTAGTGATACTATTTTTGGTATGTGTTTGAATTTTTCGTTTCCATGCATTTCTATTTTGTGCTAGATGTATTGCTTCGTGCATTGAGTGTCCCGTCATTTCTTTTAATGTGTCGGTATATCTCATTGGAAACCGTTCTCTAGGTCTTTTTCCCTCAACTTTTCCCTCCATCACGAGGTTTTCCATCTCTCCTGTTCTTCTAGCTATGTGGCCAAAGTAACTGAGATATGCTCTATTGATTTGGTTTAGTAGACGCTTTTTGATTTTTAGTTCTTCTAGAACAGAGGCGTGTTTGTTCTGTGTTTCACCCATGACACTCTTAGGATTCGTCTATACACCCATAATTCGAAGGCTTTAATTCTTTTTCGATCTGTTTTCTTTAGTGTCCATGTTTCAGCGGAGTAAACAGCAATTGGGAAGATCAAGGAATTGGCCAACATTACTTTCACTGTTTTTGTAATGGTTTGATCTCTCCATACTTTTATGAGTTTAGTTGTTGCTGATCTGGCCTTTATTTTTATATACCTTAATGTAAATGTTAGGTCCACACAAACAATTCAACATGTAATATGTTTCCCCACAAATTGTTAAATTATTTTTTTCTACAATTAGCGTAGTAGTGGTTGCTCCGAAGCAGGATCGACGGGGCCGAGCTGTTGTGGTTATACGCCGCGTAGTGACTTTGAGTATGAAAGAGACAGATATAGAGCGGCGAGACAAACGAAAAAGCCGCTGAAAAGAAAAGCCGCCGAAAAGAAAAACTGATTGAGTCATGCAATTTCTTATATGTTTTAAATGAGAGTGACTAAAAGTGATACTTTCAGGGTTAATACATTTCTCGTCCTTATTGATAGACTCGTAACCGAATTAAAAAAAAAAACAACAGGAGGCCTACAGCAAGTTCGAAGATCTGGATATGGATCACTTTCACCTCTTTTAGGAGCAAACTCTCTGTATCAAGTGATTTGAGGGTGAAATTATCCAAACTTTAGAATTCTCCAAAGAATTTTATTAATACCATTAAAGACAATTGAGCATTGAATTTGTATTGTTTTTTTTTATTTCCTAAGTCTTCAAACCGTTTTTAGGGTAGCTGTGCCGCGAAATTTTTGTAACCCGACAAGTGTGCCGCGAATTTTTTTTAACTCGATAAGGGTGCCGCAGCAAAAAAAAAAATTGAGAACCACTGTTCTAGACCGATTCATTATACAAACTAGAATTGGTTCTTGATTTATTCAAGAATTAATCTAGATCGACAAGATTAGTAAATCTAAATTTCTCTGTCTATAACTTGAGAAGTAGTCTAGATAGAATCAAAAGTGAAACTGCAGTTAGTTCAGGCATTATTTAGGAATTAATCACGAAAGACAGGATTAATAAATCCAAGTTAGTCTGTCTATAACTTGAGAACTAGTCTCGATATAATCAAAATTGAAACTGCAGTTAGTTCTGGCATTATTCAGGAATTAATCACGAAAGACCAAATTAATAAATCTCAGATTGTTTGTCTGCAGCTTGAAAGTTAGTCTTGCTAAGTTCTAAATCAAGACTGGAGTTTGTTATTTAATTAAGGATGAGTCAGGATGGACAAGACTAGTATATCAAAGTTTGTCTGGCTATAACGTAAGAATTAGTATAGATAAATTCAACATTAAAACTAAAATTTGTTCATTAATTAATCAAGGATTAGCCAACATAGACAAGAGATGGCAAACCAAGTTTGTGTGTTCACAACCTAAAAATTAAGCTAGAGATGTTTAAAATGCAAATTGGAATTGATTCCTTATTTATTCAAGAATTAATCAAGATGAACAAGATTGGTTAATCTAAGTTTGTCTGTCTATAACTTGAGAACTAGTCCAAATAGATTCAAAATTCACACTGGAATTAGTTCGCTAGTTATTCAAGAATTAGGTAAGATAAGTAAATCTAAGTTAAACTTTATAGTAGATTAGATTATAACTTGAGAATTAGACTAGACAGAATTACAACTGGAATTTGCTAGTTAATTTTCACAGACAAAATTAGTTATTAGCAGTCGCATGATTTCTGCAAAAGCCAAACAGAATCGTTATTTGGAAAGTAAATATTTGCGCTTTTTTTTGGCAGATGGTCCAAAAAAATTTGGGTCTAACCGTTGAGTCTTATCAATAACATGTTTGGACAGCTGCAATTTAACTGCAATTTACCCTCTGACTTATTTATATCATTTGCATAACTTCTATAAATCACTAAATAATAATATACCAAGTTAAACAACTAAAAATCATATGAATTGACTCACCAAATAAATATTGTTTATAACTTGAGGAATAGTCTAGATAGATTCTGTCTAGTCCTGTCTGTCTAGCTCTGTCTCTCTAATTCTGTATGTCTAGGTGTGTCTGTCTAGTCATGTCTGTCTAGTCTTGTCTGTCTAGTTTTTTTTGTCTACTATGTATAGTCTAGTATGTCTAATCTTGTCTGTCTAGTCTGCCTGTCTAATCTTGTCGGTCTAGTCTTGTCTGTCAGTCTTGTCTGTCTAGTATTGTCTCTCTAGTATTGTCTGTCTAGTATTGTCTGTCTAGTCTTGCCTGTCTAGTCTTGTCTGCCTAGTCTTGTCTGTCTAGTCTTGCCTGTCTTGTGTCTTGTTCTAGCAGAGCTGGATTATTCATTAGGCAATGTAGGCAACTGCCTAGGGGCCCCTAGTCTTGTCTGTCTAGTTTTGTTTGTCTAGTCTGCCTAGTCTAGTATGTCTAATATTGTCTGTTTAGTCTACCTGTCTAGTCTTGTCTGTCTAGTCATGTCTATCTGGTCTTATCTGTCAGTCTTGTCTGCCTAGTATTGTCTGTCTAGTATTGTCTGTCTAGTCTTGCCTGTCTCTAATTCTGTATGTCTAGGTCTGTCTGTCTAGTCATGTCGGTCTAGTCCTGTCGGTCTAGTATTGTTTGTCTACTCTGTCTAGTCTAGTATGTCTAATCTTGTCTGTCTAGTCTGCCTGTCTAGTCTTGTCTGTCTAGTCTTGTCTGTCTAGTCTTGTCTGTCAGTCTTGTCTGTCTAGTATTGTCTCTCCAGTATTGTCTGTCTAGTATTGTCTGTCTAGTCTTGCCTGTCTAGTCTTGTCTGCCTAGTCTTGTATGTCTAGTCTTGCCTGTCTTGTGTCTTGTTCTAGCAGAGCTGGATTATTCATTAGGCAATGTAGGCAACTGCCTAGGGGCCCCTAGTCTTGTCTGTCTAGTTTTGTTTGTCTAGTCTGTCTAGTCTAGTATGTCTAATCTTGTCTATCTAGTCTGCCTGTCCAGTCTTGTCTGTCTAGTCTTGTATGTCTAGTCTTTTTTGTCTAGTCTTGTCTGTCTAGTCTTGTCTGTCTAGTCTTGTCTGTCTAGTCTTGTCTGTCTAGTCTTGTCTATCTAGTCTTGTCTGTCTAGTCTTGTCTGTCTAGTCTTGTCTGTCTAGTCATGTCTGTCTAGTCTTGTCTGTCTAGTCTTGTCTGTCTAGTCTTGTTTGTCTAGTCTTGTCTGTCTAGTCTTGTCTGTCTAGTCTTGTCTGTCTAGTCTTGTCTGTCCAGTCTTGTCTGTCTAGTCTTGTCTGTCTAGTCTTGTCTGTCTAGTCTTGTCTGTCTAGTCTTGTCTGTCTAGTCTTGTCTGTCTAGTCTTGTCTGTCTAGTCTTGTCTGTCTAGTCTTGTCTGTCTAGTCTTGTCGGTCTAGTCTTGCCTGTCTAGTCTTGTCTGTCTAGTCTTGTCTGTCTAGTCTTGTCTGTCTAGTCTTGTCTGTCTAGTCTTGTCTGTCTAGTCTGTCTAGTCTTGTGTGTCTAGTCTTGTCTGTCTAGTCTTGTCTGTCTAGTCTTGTCTGTCTAATCTTGTCTGTCTAGTCTTGTCTGTCTAGTCTTGTCTGTCTAGTCTTGTCTGTCTAGTCTTGCCTGTCTAGTCTTGTCTGTCTAGTCTTGTCTGTTTAGTCTTGTCTGTCTAGTCTTGTCTGTCTAGTCTTGGCTGTCTAATCTTGTCTGTCTAGTCTTGTCTGTCTAGTCTTGTCTGTCTAGTCTTGTCTGTCTAGTCTTGTCTGTCTAGTCTTGTCTGTCTAGTCTTGTCTGTCTAGTCTTGTCTGTCTAGTCTTGTCTGTCTAGTCTTGTCTGTCTAGTCTTGTCTGTCTAGTCTTGTCTGTCTAGTCTTGTCTGTCTAGTCTTGTCTGTCTAGTCTTGTCTGTCTAGTCTTGTCTGTCTAGTCTTGTCTGTCTAGTCTTGTCTGTCTAGTCTTGTCTGTCTAGTCTTGTCTGTCTAGTCTTGTCTGTCTAGTCTTGTCTGTCTAGTCTTGTCTGTCTAGTCTTGTCTGTCTAGTCTTGTCTGTCTAGTCTTGTCTGTCTAGTCTTGTCTGTCTAGTCTTGTCTGTCTAGTCTTGTCTGTCTAGTCTTGTCTGTCTAGTCTTGTCTGTCTAGTTTTGTCTGTCTAGTCTTGTCTGTCTAGTCTTGTCTGTCTAGTCTTGTCTGTCTAGTCTTGTCTGTCTAGTCTTGTCTGTCTAGTCTTGTCTGTCTAGTCTTGTCTGTCTAGTCTTGTCTGTCTAGTCTTGTCTGTCTAGTCTTGTCTGTCTAGCCTTGTCTGTCTAGTCTTGTCTGCCTAGTCTTGTCTGTCTAGTCTTGTCTGTCTAGTCTTGTCTGTCTAGTCTTGTCTGTCTAGTCTTGTCTGTCTAGTCTTGTCTGTCTAGTCTTGTCTGTCTAGTCTTGTCTGTCTAGTCTTGTCTGTCTAGTCTTGTCTGTCTAGTCTTGTCTGTCTAGTCTTGTCTGTCTAGTCTTGTCTGTCTAGTCTTGTCTGTCTAGTCTTGTCAGTCTAGTCTTGTCTGTCTAATCTTGTCTGTCTAGTCTTGTCTGTCTAGTCTTGCGTGTCTAGTCTTGCCTGTCTAGTCTTGTCTGTCTAGTCTTGTCTGTTTAGTCTTGTCTGTCTAGTCTTGTCTGTCTAGTCTTGTCTGTCTAGCATTGTCTGCCTAGTCTTTTCTGTCTAGTCTTGCCTGTCTTGTTCTAGTGTTTTGTTCTAGCAGAGCTGGATTATTCATTAGGCAATGTAGGCAACTGCCTAGGGGCCCCGCGTGGTAAAAAAATGTATTTTAGGATGTTAGAAAAGGCTAAAGGGGCCCCGAGATTGCCTAGGGATCCCGACATGGTTAATCCGGCTCTAGTGTCTTGTTCGTGTCTAACTTTCAACTCTAATTTGAACAAAAAGGACGTTAAACCCCCATATTTTATAAATGCTATTTGCTAACTTAAGCTAAACTAATCAAACTTAATTGTATTTAAAAAATTTCGTCTGTTTTATATACTCGATTTCCATCCAAACTTGTCCGCCTAGTTCATATGCTTGCGCCAGGGACTTCTTTTACGAGATCGGCCGCACTCAAATTGGGTGCGACCTTTGGCTAGAATTGCCTTATTAAAGCTATATATAGCTTATCCCGACCCAATTTCCCCTTGTTTATTTAACTTTGGAAGTCTCCAAGTGTTCAGTAGTAAAAACGTGAAATAGTTTGTGGTAGAAATTGTATCCGAGAGATCGTAAAATGATTTGTTTATGTGAAATTTTGGCAGAAAGACTTTATGCTCGATAGCCTTTGTGTCAATGAAGATTTTTTGTATTGTTGGTTGGATTGAAGAAACGTTCGTCCAGACTGGACCAGAACAAATAGTAATTACGGCGAGTCAAAGGAAACGAGCACTCGAAACGGTTTTCGTTCATAACAAGACACTCGACTAGACAAGCTATAGCCCGACACAAACCGAGTAAATATCTTGTCTGCGGCTTCGAGTCGCACATTTCGGGCCACAATGCACTACCCTATATATTATTTAGTGGGCAAGAGCATTGTGTTGCGGACTTTGCGCGGAAATATTAGAGATTTATGAGTGTTTTCTAAGTGACAGCCCACATGCCACAGCATTACAGATTTCAGAAAACTCGGCACCGTGACGGTGATATATCGACTATCCCGTCAATATTTCACTAATCACTTTCTTTGCTCCAATATTCAGATATCACAAACTTTATATTTGTCAAATATATTAAGTTTGGTAATATAACAACACAGCAAGTTAGAAACAAAAATGGATAGTCGATCCAAAATAGGATAATGTGGTAAGAACTATTGGTTTAACTCAGGTTAGATTAGGTTTTCGAATCCTAGTCGGGGACAACAACTAGGGCGGGTTTCACTAACCGTCCGGGCGGCCCACCCTGAATGAATGGAAAATATGCGATACCGGGGTGGCGCATACTAAAATCCAAGGTGGAATAGGAGGTTTAGTGAGAGATTCCCCCGAACCACTTTTAAAAGAAGGTTATATTGTGTTTGTGTTTATATATTAGGTTAGTTTCTTAATCAAATTTCCAAAATAATTAAAAACCAGGAAACTTGTCGCTCTAGTGACGATAGACGCAAAGACACGTTCAACTCGGCACCGTGGAATAACATAGTAAAAGAGTTGGAAAGCAGAAAGTTGCCCGAATATCAGGTAGGCACGACAAAGAGCTATTTCTGTGACAGGCCGTTATCAGTGGAGGGACAGGTCGAAACAGAAGTCACGGCAGGGGCTCCCCAAGGGTCCGTGCTGGGACCGCTTTTGTGGAACCTAATGTTTGGGTTTTGGGTTTAACCTATGGTTTGGGTGTACGTGTGCTGAGCTGTTAAGGGCGGCTATCAACAAGATACGTGTCGTAATGATGGTTTCCAATCTCCGATAGGAGGGAACTCAAAGAAGAATATGAGAGCCTTCATAAAGTGCTGAAGGATAAAGAGCTCCTCAAAACCATAAAATGCAGAAAGCTCCATTGCCTGGGGCATATTATGAGGAATGAAAGCAGATTCCATCTACTGCAAGCATTTTTGCAAGGGAAAGTAGCGAGGAGCAGAGCTGCCGGAAGAAGAGGGATATCATGGTTGAAGAATCTAAGAACATGATTTGCCATGAACACAACCGAGCTTTTCCGAGTGATGATTGCCTAGATGGTTAACAACGTCCGGAACGGATAAGGAACATTAAGAAGAAGAAGATCTAGATCGTATACCACGGCCGCACACTCAATATGGAGTGTGGAAAATATTGAGGGAAGTGGACAGAGATGTAGTGTCACTACGTTACTCGTCATGCCGCTAGTGTTGTTGCTCGTCGATCCATTTCTTGTCAATTGTAAACTGGCAATAGGCTCGCGAGCGATCGGCCACACGCTCGCGATGAACTCGCGATTGAGTGCTCGCTTGGTTAGCACGTGTTAACGTAATACGTACAATTTTCAATTACAACATTTAACAACATGATGTCGCCGGCCACGCCGTTGATCATTAATGAATGGTCCACTCAAAAAGTTTTCAAATTCGCGGCCTCAATGTTGTCGTCCATGTTGCAAGGCGAATACTACAGTGCGGAGCAACGCTATGAATGTCGCGAGTACTGGAGTGTGTAGCTGCTAGTGGCAACATGTGCAACAGCACGAGGAGTAGCGCGAGGAGCATAGTGTGACCGAGGGGATAGACACAAGTATAGGGAGCTTTAATAGTTAACGTAGGTGGCGGAGCCTCTATATTAGGGGAGGTATTTTCCTTGGCAAATTACTGTGATGGTCTTGACAGAGCCATGCACAGGAGAGCGGTGGCTTATTTCCATACTCGTGCAAACTAGTTCAAACCTGACACTTGTGACTTTCTAATCCGATGCACCTTGATTACTAGGCCACCACCGGCTTTAAACTCGCCAGTTAGTAGCTAGTAAACTTGCTTAGGCTCATTTAACACATGTCTTGTATCCGAGAGTATTAAAACATCCCTGGCGACTAGATGAACTGAAAAAATGAAGAATACAGGACGCGATACAACAAGGAAGTATAAAGACCAGTATAAAGCCCTTAAAGACCAACCAGTGTCGATATACGTGAAACTGCAGCGCCTCCGGTGGGCAGGCTACATTATAAGAATGCCAGATGGTAGAATGCCCAAAAGAATCCTGAACAGCCGAATGGAGGGGGCGAGGCCGATAGGAAGGCCAAGAGAAAGATGGGAGGACGAAGTAGACCAGGTCGCAAGACGAATCCTTAAATCAGGAAGATGGAAGGAAGTGGCCCGGGTAAGAGAGTAATGGAGGAGGAAGCTAGGGGGCCAAGGCTCAAATTGGGCTGAAGCGCCAGAAGAAGAAGAAGGCTGGATAAACTCCCTTGTTGTATTGTTGCACAAAAGAGGGGACACAGAAATACTTGAAAACTACCGACCAAACAGTCTACTGTCACAAACCTATAAACTGTTCTACAAAGTAATTACAAATCGCATCAGTACAAGGCTCGAATACTATCAGCCAAAAGAACAAGCGGCATTTAGGGAAGGATTTAGCCCTACAGAGTACCTTCAAACAATGAGAGTTCTGATAAAGAAAGCAACCCAATACAATTTCTCTTATGGTTAGCCTTCATTGATTTAAAAAAAAGCTTTAGACGCGGTTGAAATGTGGGATCTACAGAAATCGTTGAAGAATGCAAGAATAGAGCCTTCTTCTTCTTCATCAGAAGATTTCCACTCGTCCACTCCTGGACATAAGCCTCTTGGTATGTCTTCCACATCTGGCGATTTTGTGCTTTGCGATGCCAGTCTTTACCAGCAATCGATTTATTGTCGCCCGACTACCTTCTTTGTGGACGACCCTTGCTCTTTGTCGTTTCTCTAGGTTATCTGGGTAATTCTGGCAGTCCAACTGCTGTTGCATAGTCTTGCGACATTTTAACTGGGCTATTCGTTCAATAACGTCGGATACTTTCCATCTTAGGACATTATCGAGATCCCAATCATTGATCGCTCCATGGCCCTTTGCGTAAACTGCTACCAAATAGCACAAAACTGTGAGAAATGGAAGGAGAAACAGGAGGCTTCTACCCAGTGGGTAGAACACAGCAACCATAT